>JAOPSE010000858.1:0-263486 GCA_029449295.1 Zea luxurians
ACGTTCTTGGGCCATCGACCCCTGGTAACCTCCAGCATCCGCGCCGAAGACTCCCGGAGCTCGGGCGAAGACATCCTTCCACCGGGGGTCGCGCATGTCCCCATCAACTCCATAGCAAAAACTATCGGAGACCCCCAGGTTTCCCACCGCAGTACCTAGTTTCCTCTTCTTAGTGGATGGGGCGGTCCTCCGGCGCGGGGTCGTCTTCGATCACCGCCGCTGGTTTTTCCCCCGGCGGTCGACAACGTCTACCCCGGGATAACCGCCATACGGCAAACCATTCAACTCAAAGACCCTATTCAGGCGGTCGTTGGATCCATGTATGTCCCAGCTCCGCTGGGCCTCTGTCCTCGGCACGTAGCAACCAACAATTCGCACCGCCCCATCCTCCGCCTCACGCACAACCGCGGCAGGATCCCGCCCTCGCACATCCAAAGCAAAAGCGGACTTCGCACTTTCCGCCTACCAAGGGAGGGCATCTCGTGAGGGCATACTTCGCCCAGCGTCCATCCATGCGCCAAGGGCCACACCCCATACCCTATGAATTCCTCAACCAGATCACGCCCGCTACTCCTACGGGCAGCGATCTGAAGGGCCCTTTCATTCTCATCATCCTCATCCACTTCAAATGGCGGGTACGCCACATAATAATGAGAACACATGATGGCAGCAGGGAGCCCAGGGTGATCTTCGACTTCAGCCTCTGAAACATAGAACCAGTAGTCCCACCAGTTGCCCACTTATTCCGGGCACAGGGGACCAGCTCCACAACTTCCATCGAAGTCTTCCCGGACTTTGGCGTGAAAGTGCACGATCCGAATTGCGCAATCTTATGTCCAATTCTTCTCTTCTGCCAGTGCAGACAGTAGTGCTTGGCGAAGACTTCCACCGAAGGTTGACCGCCATACGACGTTGTTGCCCAGACATACTTTGCTAATGCCACCACGGTGTTCGGTGTCAGCTGATGAACCTGGACTCCGAATTTCTGCAGAACCTCCGACACGAAACGGTGCGCAGGCAAACGAAGGCCGGTAATGAAAAATGCCTCAAAGACAACCAATTCACCCCTCGGGCTCGGGAATCTCCTCCGCCCCCGGCACACGCCCGACCCCGCCGCCAAAATACCCCAACCGTTGCATATCTTGCACGCGGACCGACGATATTCGCGAAACACCGAATTCCACCGTATCACCCGGTTGCAATTCCGCCACCACCACACTGTCCGAGAGATCCTCGGAAGGCGTCTCGGCCGTCGGCGTGGTCACAGCAGACGAGGAGGAAGACGGCATGGCTACGTACCGTCAACGGCGGCGCGCGGTCTGCTTCACGTGGGCCAGTTCTCCGACGAACAGGAGCAAGGAGGGCAGACGAGCAAGACAGCAGTTCGAACAAGGGAGGTTAGGGTTTTCGTGGCGCGCAGAAAGGTAAATTTCAATCCACGCCGCCCCCACCCCCTTTTTATACACAGGACGCGACGCTTCGGGAAACCCGCAATCCAACAGTGCGGTGTCAATCAACGGTCATGTCAAAAACCCCCCACGGAACCACTTCGAGCGAGGGCAGCGTCTCCACCATCTAGCGACGCCTTCGGCACCAGATGACTTAGTCGAACTGGTCCCTCGGAGGGCAAATGCCTGGGGCGAAGGCGTAGACGCCACCCTTCGCTCGATGCCTTCGCCAGACTCGCTGCAACAACGGAGATAAGACGACTGGCAGACTCTACCCTTCGTCCCACGCATCAGATGACGAAGGCCTACGGCGAAGTCGACTGGTCCCGCGGCCTCGTCCGTCATGGAGGCCCACGTGTGATCCGGCCCATTATAGCAGGCCCTGCGTGGCCGCTACGCATTACAGGCCTAATTTGTAAAGGTTTCCCTATAATTACAGTCTGTAACCCTACTTTATGGGAATATTCCGGGGATAACCTGGGTGCCTGAGGGCACATACGTCCTTAACTCAAGACGCTGGGCACTCAAGCACCTATAAATACCCCCGTATAGTGCCCTTGAGAGGGCGGATTCAACAGAGCTATTGCCATCTCGAGTTGAAACCTTGCTTACACTGTTTTTGCTCCCCCGTTGGACTAACTTGCCCAGAAGAGCAAGTGCCAACAGTTCTACCGACTATGCTCTGTCGTTTGCGCGTGGAGCCGAGCGATTTCGGGTCAAGGGCAGAGAGTTGTCGCCTCGTCAGTGTGGCACTGTCACAAGGCCGAGTTCCGAGGCAAATCCCTGTCAAGATCATGTCAAACGGCCGAGTTTTGCTCCAAATTTTTCCAGGGTGTGTTCCAGGTAGTTTGGCGCTATTTTTATATTTGGACTTATTTGATTAAAGTTTTGAAAAAATAGAGAACGCAGAAGATCTTTGGAAAGGGGCTGAAATTCAGATTTCTGAATTTCTGAATTTTTCCATAGGGCATTAGTTCATGGGCTGATTTGGGGATTTTGGAAAATTCAAATGACCAATCTTTCTTACTACATCTTATAAGTTATTTAGTGCACTAAAACTTTGTTAATTGGTTCATATCAAAAGTTTTGCATGTTTCCCAAGTCTTTTCTCAAATTCTCTCTATGTGCTTAAATGGCCCATTTGGAAGGTGTTAGGGTTTTAGATGTTTATCTCCCCTGAGGTGTATGATATGTTTAGAGTCTGGTTTATGAGATGAAAGATATTTAACTTAGGTTTTAGTTCCTTAAGTATGTTGTCTCTTGCTTAATTAAGTCACATATGATAATGGTCACAAGTTGGTGCACTGGGGCAGACCCTAGGTAACACTGGGGTGTTACAAAATACCACCTAGTAAAGGTGAAGAAGCTCCAAAGTCGTTCCTAAGGTGATGTAGAGCTCAAATAAAACACCTAGTAAAGGTGTAAAAGACTCCAAAGTCGTTACAAGGGAATGCAAAGTCTTATTATAATGATTTTCCTCTATTTTTTATCACCATTTTGCACCAAACATTTTTGCATCATATCATCACATCATTATGCATCATATCATTTTGCATCAAGTGCAAATGGAAAAGAAGGGGAATTGCTCCCTTCATGTGCCGATGAAAAAGAATCCTGAAGCAACTTATTAAAGAACGAAAGAGATCAAACCTTTTTGGCTTCGTATAGGATTTTTGTGAAATTATATAATGGAAGCAGAAGGGCAAAGAAGGAGATAATGCTTTGGTTTTAGCAGCCGCATTGCCAAGACATTACAAGACCTTCGGTTCAAGAAGTTCTTTCTTTACGAAGCGTTAAAAGAAGGGAAGGTGTTTTTCTCCTTCGACTCAAAACGGTATGTATACTTATTTCACGCTGCATAAAGAAATATTGTACACACTTTAAGTATATAGAATACAAATCACATAATTATTTTTATACAGAGCAAGCACATATTCAAATGTTTTTACAAACTTCTCAAGATCAAAGTAAGGAACAAGTTTTCTACAAATAATCTCAGTCCTCCTTTAGAACTTTCTCCGCAGCTTCGTTTAGCACTTTTCAACAGCTTCGTCATCTCTGCATGCACCATCTTGAATTCAGCAAGGATTTCTTTAGCGCTAGATCATTTTCGGTATTGTATGGCTCTGGTAGTGGAGAAAGTTCCGCTGTGCAAGAAATCATTTTTCTTCTATCATATGATACGAAGATAACTAATTACTAAGTCAAAATTCAATAGCAAGTAACATGTACCTATGCGCCTTTCTAATTGTGTAGCTTCTTCGGTTTAGGGTTTAGGAGTAATTTGATTATAAAAAATAAATTAAAACCTAAATAATAAGAACCCAGTATCTGAAAAGACCTCTTCTTCACTTTGCTTGACAACTTCGTTCGCTATATCTCTTCCATCCTTGAGCCAGACTTCAGAATAGAACTTTTCTCCAAAGGCAATGGCTTCGGCGGAGGATTCTTTCATATCATAGGATGAAACTACGAAGTCTAGTTGAATTACAACCTTAGCATGATCACAACCAGCCTTTTCAAGTAAAAAAACTGCTCCTCGAGCTCCCACGCAGGAGCAAAAATCTCCTCGGCCAGTTAGAACTTCGTCAAAGGCCTCAATTTCACCTTCTATCCATTTTATGTCCCCTTCGGCATCACCACAAACAAAATTTTCATCACTTGAGAAAGCTCCAATATTAGTGATGTGTCCTTCAGTTTTTCACAGCTACGGGCGCAATAGAATAACACTATTCTTTAGAATTCCAAAGTTCGTCGACATTCCTTTGAACTCTGTTGCGCTCAGTTTTGGCTATCTCACATTTTTCTTTTTCAACTTCAAATTTTTGCTCATTTGATCAAGTTTTTCTTCTAATTTTAGCACTTCAGATTTGTGTAGCTCCACTTGGGCTGATAGTGCAGATTCTAGATCAGCAATACGCTTCGTATCAGCTTTGTTTTCTTCTTCTAGCTTTGAAATTCTTGAACTCCCTTCGGAAAATATAGCCAATTCAGCCTGGCTCTCCTTCAGTTTATCAATTAAAGAAAGCAAAATTTTATCTTTCTCAACAGCCTAATGTTGTAGGTCTATAACTTCTGAGCGTAGATTGCCAAAGGCTATACGAGTACTTTCATCCTCGACATCTTCCTGTGCTTTTAAAGCCTTGCTCAAAATAAGTCCCTGGCAGCAGCAAAGAAAAAGGAGTAAATAACATAGAAAAATATCCGAGTAATCAGTAAAAGTAGAAGAGAAAAGTGTACACGAACCATTAAATTATTGTATGATAGGCAATCTATAAGATGATCCTTCTACATAGCAGATAGCCCGAGCTCGAGCTTCGGATAGCCCATGTTGTCCATCATTTCACAACACACATCAATCTCCTTATTATATGGGAGGCAATAGAAATAATCATCTTCGTCGTTGGCCCCATATACTAGGGAACCTCGAGGACATCCTAGGTCTCGAGCATAATGTTCAACTTCGACAATTTGCTCTTTAGACAACTTTTTCCCTGAAGCATGTCGAATAATGTACTCAAGATCTTCAAACGACGTTGCTTCGAGTGTTGGCAAAGCTTCTTTCTCCGGTAGGCTATCAGACTTAAGTCTTGTTGAAACAGACCCGAAGGTTCAGCCCTATTCGAGCCAGAAGTAATCTCTACATTAATAGCCATCTTTAGCTCACGAACTATATCTTCAGAAATATTTAGCGCTGCAGATGGTGCCATCTTCGTAGCCCTCAGAATAGCTTCTAGCACATTAGCCATTCTTTTTCCTTTCCTAGGAGTTCCTGCCGGGGAAGATGCCATCTACGGCGGCTCTTGCGCCTTTGAACACTCTTGCACTTTCGTTTCCATACCAGTTATGGGTGTTTCAGCCACTATGTTTATCTTGGTTTCCTCCAGCTTCTGTTCCAAAATTCTAGAACAACATTAGAACGTTAATAACCAAACTCAAAAGTTAAATAAAAATAAAACTCATTACCTTCGAAGGCACATTAGTCACTTCGCTTATCTCTGCAGCTTTTGTCTTGCTAGCTTCAGCAACTGGCAATGCATGCAGTTCTACCGGTCTCTCCAATCTTTGGCTGGTGTGTCAGAACTTTGGCTCTCTTTGCTTCGGTGCAGTGGAGAAAGTCTTCAATGCACTCTTTCTTTTCACCACCTTTTTTTGTGCAAGGAAGTAGTAGTCAGGATAAATAAATCCAATGACATCAAACACTCTATTCAATCTTCTCTTTCCTTGGGCACCAAAAGTAGTGTTCATAGCTTCGTCTTTAGCCTTCATATAAGCCCCTAACATCTCATCACAAGTTGCCTTAATAGCTTCAAGCCACTCGTCATCTGGTTCACCAAACTGATTTATTTAACAATATGTACATTTCAAATACACTAAGCCACCCTTTCCGGCAATCTAGCTTGAGCTAGTGTCAACATCCTTCGGCATCTCCCATTCATTGACGAGGGGCCATACTTTCAAAGCTATGTGCTCTTGAACCAAATCTCTGGTGCAAATATAGCTGCACACAATGTTAAACGCTACCAGGCAAGCTTGGGGTTTTTTATGTTCACAATAGCTAGTCTTTATGCTGAATCGAGATCGGATAGGCCATTGGATCACATCTCTAATATCACCTCTCTTATCCAAGTCATTTTCACATAAAACCACTACTTGATCCATGAACCGTGTAACACCTCTGGTGTTACGAGAACTAAAACTTTGGCATGACATCATATGAACTGACATTACATTGTTTGTGATACACCTACAATGCATTCACTAGGCTAAAATTTCAATGATACATGTGATGTGATCTTTGTTTGAGTGTATGATCTGGTAACGGGATCCTTAACTCTAGCTAGGAGTAAATCTCTCCAAGGACTAGTAGCATGTGACCTTATGTTTTAAGTACAAAGGAGTGGTCTTGCCAAGTTTGGTAGACATGTTTTAAGAAATAATGATTTGGAGAGGTTAAGCACTTGAAAGTACCTTGGGGCACCCAAAACCCTAGTTTGGAGTCCAAAAACCCTAACTAGTGCCTTATAGGGTGATTTCAAATTCTACTCACTTTTTGCCAAAAGTGTATATATAAAAGTGGTAAAGTAACAAAAACTAAACAACTTTTACATTTGGAGATTTTCAAGTTTTGTGGAGTAAAATGGAGTAAAGTGCAAAATGTTCACATGTGCTCAAGAGTTCAAGTGCTGCAAAACAATGTTATTGAGCAAAGTTTGGATCCTTGTAGTTTTAAATCCATGAGAGTTTTGCAATAAGTCACTATGATAAAGTTGTAGGGTTACTATAGTGGTATCAAGTTACTTAAGTGACCTAGCCCTAGAACCATATGGAACCTAGTGCAAAACACATCCAAAGTATGGTTGTCAGACTAGAAGCTTTACTAAAAATAGGAATTCAGTGACATTTACTTAATTTTGAAGCCATTTTGTGCTTAATCCATTGGGCGAATGACCATGATCCTTGTGACAAAGTTGTAGCCCTTCCATTAGTAAACAAGTTTCTCACAAGGAGTTGGACCTAGTGTTATTAAAAAACTAGAGTAAAATGCCCCTAAAGTCGGGCTGTCACACAAAGTAATGAGATATTCAGACTAGAATAGTGCACTGAACAAGATCAACATCACTGCACATCGCGCCGTGATTCGAGCTCGCCGTGGAGATGCGTGTAGGGCTTGAAGTAGATATTATCGGGGAGTGAAAAGATCGGCAGGGAAGGAACTTGGGCACGGAGCCAACTGATCCGTAGTGCCCACATGCTCGGCGTCGTGACTGAGTTACTATCGTCGTGATCTGCCGGTCCCCTTGCTGTGCCATGCGTAGTCTTGTTTCACCTCGTCATTGTGAGCGTGGCGAGTGGTGAAACAAGTTCACGACACTGTGATACCTGCGCGCCACGGTGAATACGCTGTCGTGAAATATCCTGCCGCTGTCGTAGGTGATCTTATCCCAAATTCACGAAGCCGATGACCGGTCCCTTTAAATTGGAGACTCTCCCTGCTCCGCCTCTCTGTTACGCACCCAACACAACCTCAACCAGCCCCTCTCGGCCATCATAGCTCAAGTTCATCAGATTTCCCTGAAATCGGTCACCATCGTCGCCGTGAGAAGCCTTATCGTGGACAGGTCATCTCCGGTTAGTTCCCACATCCCTAGTCCCCGTTCGGATTTCCTTTAATACTATAGTTGCTAACGGTACCGACTGATTGAACACTACCATAGTACAGCACCGAGAACACTGCATCACCATCACAGAACGCCGCCGAGGATGTCCTTCACGTCGACCGGCTCTTCCGCGCTACTTCTATCTAAATTCACGCAAGCACCATAACCCTAGTGAGCCACTGGTACTTTCCAAGTCGATTGATTGAACTCTACCGCATTGTTTAGCTTAGAGCGAGCTCACCGGAGCTCTGGCTCTACCATCGTTATGGACAAACATGAACTAGGGACCGACCAGTCAGTTTCCCCTGGGGGGTATGCTCGGGTGGCCTCCAAGAGAGTGTTTGTGTACTCGCTACCACCAGAACTAGTCGTCGGGGGTGAGTCCGAGCGACTCCGGCCAGGTGCTCGACTGGTGCTCAGTCGGGGACTAGGAGTTGTAAAGATCTGAGATGGGGAAGGCTTATGTGAAGTTGACAAGTTGTCAGTGACTCTGTGGAATAGTGTCATGGACTCTTAACTAGTTATTTGAATGGCTAGGGGCTTTATACAAAGTCACGAGCACGGCCACGGGCGCACGCGCTTCTGCTGTCTATGGGCTGGCTCGGGTTGGATTCAGCCTAGCCCTTCATCACTTTCCTTTTTCTTTTTACTGATAGCTTATGAAATCCATTAAAAATAGTAGAAAAATGGTAAAATCATGAGACCAATTTTACTAGACTCCTAAAATCATGTAGTATTTAACAAAAATAATTCCAAGATTTTTATTGCAAACAATGAATTATATAGCATTTAAAGGTGCTTATGCAGAGTCTATTAGAGTTTTAGAAATAGTTTAGTATTTCAAAAATCATGAAAACTTTTGGATATACTTGGTATGTTTGTTCTAGCCCTTGGGTAAAATTTGAACTTGTTTGGACACTGTTTGACCAGGGAATCAATAGTAGTCCAAAAAATTAAGTCTTTTTAATACCAAGTGAGTTTAGGGGTAGTTTTGCAAGTAAAACATGCAAATCATAAACTTGCTACAACTTGGTAGCCTAAGAATATTAGTTAGGTCAATCTGAAAAGATTATCTAGCCAGGAAGCTCTTATGGCCAATAGACTCCATGAAGGAAAGTTGTATTCAAAGAGTGTTTATAATTCTGGTTTGCACACATGCATGTTCATGACATAACATACGCATTCATATATGTATTATTACGTATAGAACTTGAAGAAGAGTCTATAGTAGAAGAAGTTGTTCCTCCGACTGAGAATCCTCCCATGGAGAATAACTTTTACTTCGACATCTGTGGTGAAGAAGCAGCTACTCCTACGACACAAGGAAAGCCCCCATGCATTTACCTTTCCTTGTATTTTAAAGTTTTATCATCTTTGAATGTTGCATTAGGTAATAAGGATTATGTGATAAACTATTGATGCATTTCCTTCCTTGAGAAATTGAGTACCATTCCTTAACACCTGATTTACTCAAAACAAGTTTTAATGATGCTTAGCCTTGCGTAGAAACAAACAAAATGTTTTGTTTTAAAAAGGTGGTGCTTCACACTGGAAGGGGGTTTTTACAAAGAAAAACTTATGATGGTGAATCCATCATGGCTGTGATGGATTCAACATCTGGAAAGAGTACCTCTGACAGGTACCAAGCTTTGGGTTATAAATTATAAGATGAGACCGGGCGGGTGACTTGCACGAAAAGGAAGTCTCGGTGTAGTGTCTCCGTCTGATTCAGTTAAGGACCGAGCCGATGTAGGCTTGATGATTGAGGACCTCTTAACTAGCCACATGTCTCATCATGGGTAATCTTTGCCTTGGCCAGACCAATACCAGAATAGCTCGCCCACACTAAGCGTGGGAGATTGTGAGAGTAGCGTGTACCCTCCATGGCAAAAGGTTGGACAATGGAGTAACTGTACTCTCGGGTAGCGAGAACCCGTTCTGGTCTTGAGAAACCCGGGTACAAGTTGATATATGTAAGGGTTAAGTGCTACATATGTCATGTGGTTGGAGATCCCTAACTAGGTATTAATCGATTTGGATCGTCGTTACTTCTCGAATATGAAGACTTGGTCACTGACCTACATCGTAGTGACAAGTAAATTCAAAGTTTGATAAAAATATGGCTAGTGCAGGCCAAGTGTTTGATCTAGATTAGGAAAGGAATCAAGATTCAGGAAATTACTTAACTTGACAAGTAAAAAGAATCCATAAGGACCGACTTTAGTAAGCTTTGGGCAAATTGAGTTATTGGTTCTTGATAAACCTTACCTTGACTCCTAAAGGCCAACATGTCCTTAAGAGTCTTTTCTTTAGTTGGGTAAGATTTGCAAAAGTACACTCTGTACTCAGGGTTTTTGTACCCGTGTTGTTGTAGGTGAAGAGACTGTAGAGTTTTGCTGCTTCTATTCCAAGATCATACCGAAGCAGGAGGATGAAAACTAAGTAAAACTTATGGAAGATGTCTACCTTCCTGTGACATAATAAGTAGAAGCACTCGTACCCTTATATTGTAATAATCACTCTTTCTATATTGTACCTGTTAATTTAAATTAAGTTATTGTAACTCTTTCCCCTTTTACTCTGATATTTTGTAATGTCTGTGATATGTAATGTACACTCTTGGGAGATGTTGAAGAAGATGCAGGAATCAGGTCCTGTCGAGCTATTGGGTGCATCTACACGATAGTCTAAGGTCCTTGGGACAAGGACAGCTGTAGGTGGGCCTAATATCTTGGGAGGTTCTGTTGCAACTGGTATCGGAGCGGTGCCCATTTCTTAGGACATTACTTAGTGTTTCAAAAGGTTTTCAAACTACTTACCTTTGAATATTCTTTCATTCTTACCTTGATCCATTCTTATAGCAACTTGCCTTTTAGAAGTTGGGTAAAAGAGTGCATATTACTAGGTTATTGGAGGAAGTATGGGATCAATAAGCAGTTGATTCCGTGATCGTACGATCATGCATCATGTTTAAACAATACTAAGTGTTCTCCCCCTTTATAGAGAATGGCACGCACAAAGACCACCCTTCAGAAAGCAACTGGACCTCAGAGTGTGCTCCGTCATCAGTTGGCTCCTCGCCATGAGGGGAGCAACAGTGGGAGCAATGATCTCATAGGAGACTTGTAGGCTAGAGTCGAACGTCTGACTGCAGAGTTGCGACACGGAGGTAGGGAGCGAATGCGTGCTAGTCGCCGCATTGCTGAGTTGTTAGGAGAAGTAGAACACCTATAGTGGGAGTTGGCGGAGCGTGATCAGGCTATCGACTGTTCTATGAGTTCACGATCCATAGCCTATGATTGTGAGGCGACTGCCCGAGCCTAGGTGGAAGAGTTGAGTCTAGCCTTAGAAAACCTTCAAGTGTATAACAACATCCTGTACGAGGAAGTGACCAACTACAACCAAACGTACCACCCAAAGTTGCTAAAACAGGCGCTGGCACGAGAGGAGCCCCTGATCGCAAGACATGATTAGGGTGGCATGGAACTTACTAGTGAAGAACCCTGAGAACAGGGCAGCAATGCGCCAAAGCTTGTGGTCGCAAAACGTGTGTAGATTTATGATTTCCATAATGAGTGTTTATAGATACATATTTATAGTCCAGGGGACTCTCTAACCCTAGTGTAACAGATAAGCTCTATCTTCCTATTCTTAAGCTAACTTATTATCACTAATTTTGTGGCTGCTTATCCCAAAATGTTATCGTGCGGCGATACACCCTTCCGCTCCTTTGGACCGCTCTTCGTGGCCCATCCTGCGTTGCGGCCTGTCTCAGGCCCGACTAAAATCTGGTGATAACATAGGCCAAAGAAAAAGGACTGCACCACCCCACCACTCTGGCATTTGCGAACTTTTTATCTTCCAAATTGGTAGTATTGTAGTTGCAAAAACCCCTTGAAAGCTAAGAGGAGAAAAACTATTTTATACCAAAGGGGAGAACTTCTTCAAGGGGAGCTTTTAAATTGCCAAAGGAAAACATTTGAAAAAGGGAGAGAATCTTTCAATCTTATAAATGCTTTTAAAAATTTGATTCTTGTACTTTAGGCCAAATGCAAATGACTTTGAAAAGATTTTATCAAAAGTTTGCAAAAACTAATACAAGTGGTGCAAATGTGGTCCAAAATTGTAATCATATCAAAATCACTCCTATTCACTTAGAACTGCTTTCATTTTAGTAAATTATGAACTCTTCGCCAATTGCAACCTAGTTACAATTTCATACTTCATATTTGCTTTGGTTTGTGTTGGCATCAATCACAAAAAGGGGGAGATTGAAAGGGAAATGGCCTTAAACCATTTCTTATATTGATTTTGGTTCTTGATGACCATCACAACCATTCAGACTAACTAGTTTACCTAGTCTTTGATTCATAGATTCATAAGTTCAACAATTTAGTTTCTAAGTCATAATTAACCCAGATCCAACCAAATAGGGGTAAAATATGGAATAGTTGAACTAGCAATAGTTCTACTCTTTGGATAAGTTCTAAATACCCTGAGAAACCTATTCAATACATCTAGAGAGATTGGAAAGCTCAGAATCAACAATTCACAATATTGGAGCTAGTTTGAGAAAAAGAAGAAATATGACTTAGAGAATTAAAATGTCCAAGATCCATGACCTAGACAAGTTGGAAAGCCACAAGATATATTTGTTTAAGTCATAGGATCTCTCTCAAAGTTTAGCCAAAGCAACTTGGAGAAGATAGTTCAAAGATCAACGACAAGCCAGAAACTCAAGTTCTAAAATCATCAAATGTAGCCCGTCCGAGCCCCTAATGCGGACTGTCCGGAATAACGTAGATTATTCTAGACAGGTGCCGTTTTTGGAAATTCACATGTGCTCGGATCATTAGGCCCCTTCTCATGGACCGTCCGGTTATAAATCATGGACAGTCTGGCTATAATTCGTGGACTGTTCACCTATGTTGATTTGCTTCACCCCGAAGGGACAAGTTGAGCAAAAGGATTTTTAGAGCTACCGCGGACCGTCCGGGACCAAGGGCAGACCGTCCGCATGTTGTCACCGAGGGAAGACAACTATTGGTCTAGCTATTGGGTTGTCAGACATAACCGTTGTAATGTTAGATCCGGCCGTTGGAGGGTCGTGGATCATCCACCAGTGTAGATTTTGGAAGATGCGCCATAACAGCTATGTGCTACAAAAGAGAGATCAAGCAAGAAAGAGCTACTCGTGTGTGTCTAGCGATAGTGCCTTGTGAGGATCATTGAGAGAAAGTGTGTGCTACCTCTTGTGATCATTTGAGCATGAAGTTTTGACTCCCATTCATTGTAAAGCTAGCAAGAGCCCTTATCTTTGTGGTTGGCCTTGTGGAAACTTTGGTCTTTTGTTGACAAAGAAGAAGGAACACTCGTCGGTCTTGGTGATCGTTGGAGAGAGGGAAAGGGTTGAAAAAGACCCGTCCTTTGTGGACTCCTTAATGGGGATTAGATTCTTGATGAACTGAACCTCGGTAAAACAAATCACCCGTGTCTCATGTGCTTATTGCTTGTCCTCTCCCTTCTAAGTTCTCATGCGCTATTCTTTGTTGATATTACTTTGTGTTGCTTATATATATATATAAGCAACTCCTTGCAAGATAGAACTTGGGATTGTTTCCCTTCTTAATTAAGCTCTCTTGCTCTATTCTCCATAGATATTTAATTGTGTTTATTTGTGTTAATTCTTCATCCTTTGAAAGCAACTCTCTTGTAAGCAAAGGACTTAGTTTTATACTCTGATAATTGTTCATCTTGTTCTAACTGCTAACTAGGGGATCAAGTGTTTTTTTAGTATTGTAAATTTTAGGTTTCGCCTATTCACCCCCTTCTAGTTGAGTTTCTTCGCCCGTCTTCACCGCGCACGCGCGAGAGTCATCCGCCTTCACAACCCACGCGCAGTAAAATCCACCACTCCACCTAAGAGCACCTAGAGGGGGTGAATAGGTGATCATGCAAAAATAGCTTCAAAACACACAAACTTGGTCTAATAATTGAGTTAGAGTAAACTAAAACTAAGTTTGAATGGAACAGATGATAGAAAAGTTCCCTTCACTTGATTGCTCTTCCTAGATATGAAAGATTCTAAGAGCAATATTCCAAATGAGTTGAGGGAACTAAGGAAAAAGGAAAAATCACAATAAAGTAAATGAGACACAAGACACAACAATTTTTATCCCGTGGTTCGGCCAAAGCCTACCTCGACGTTGTGGTGTCCTCCTTTGGACAAGGGTTGCAATCGACCCCTCTCAAGTGATCACCTAGATCAACTTGAGTGCCACTGTTTCTTCCTTATATCAAGTATCCCCATTTGTGAGGAATCTCCATAGCTTAGAGTCTCTCACAGCCTTACAAAAGTCACAACTTAGAGTAAGGGAGGGAGATAGAGTACACACACAAGAGCATAATGCAGCAACACATGCAAGAATCACAAAGAAACGAGCGCAAGAACACAAGATCATAGAAATAGCACAAAACTCGCGCTCAGATCTCACTAAAATCACTAGCAAGCGTGGTCACATCATGTTGGAGTGTTGTATAGCTCTTGGAGTGCTTGGGTGCTGGTTGGAGGCACCTAGGGGTCCCTTTTCTAGCCCCAAAGGGCCTAGGAGCCGTTGGCTTCTTCATATAGAAGCCCAAAAAAAATTCTGTCTGTCGGCGCACCGGACCAGCCCGATGCCCACTGGACCTAGTCCTATAACGCCTAATCCAGGATCCTTATTGGTCACCTTCCTTAGCTGGCGGGCATTGGACCGGTCCAGTGCGCCGTCGGATCATCCTGTGACGTCAGGTAGCCGTTTGGTTGCGCAGAGCCGTTGGAGAGGCAGTTTGGTGCACAGGATCGACACTATTCACGGTCCGGTGATTTTTAAAGAAAAAATATCGAGTGCGTCGAGTACGACTGGGTCTTACGGACCTGGTCTGGTGCACACCAGACCGGTCCGATGCAACCCAGACCAAACCAAGTTAGGCTCTTTTGAGCCTAACTTCTCCAAACTTTTCACCTTTCCTTGGTAGCTTCCTTATGACTTAGACAAACATATTTAGCATTTAATCCAATTGACTAAGTATAGGAAACATACCTTTTCTTCTCGGTTTTCACCAGGGTTTACAAAATGCCCAAAACTAAGTCCAAAAGTCACTTTTTTGCGGAAGAGAGTTAGTAGCGAAACCAAGGTGCAAGAAACATAGTAATTGACATGTGTAACTTTATTAGACACTCAAACCTCATGTTTGTATTGTTTTACCCAAAGTTACACTTTTGACCCTCCATTTTAGCTTATTTGGACTTGGTGTCTTCAACTTACCTTTAAGTCAACATGTGCTCATACTGATATGAAGATAGTTAGTTCAAGATGGTGTGTTCAGCACTTAATCATCAAAATAGGTAGAAATGGTCATATGGCACATTTCCATTTCCCCACCGCGCAAAAAATGAGCACTATCTAGGAATCGAACTAAAGACCACTACCTTCAAATGAACCCTCTGTTAGTGCAAAAGAAATGCACCACATTTTATTTCATAAAAACAATAAGAACTTAGAAAAATCCTAGAAAAATAACCCTAAGGAGAAACCACCCCAATCCTTGGGATAACTACTAATATGCTAGTATGAATCTAGGAAAAATATAAGTTCTGTTGTTTGATATTTTTCAAATGGCAAGTTAGTTATAAGTGCCCTCTTGGCATTAGAAAATCACAACAAAATAACCATTAGGTCACTTTCTGTGATTTTTGGCATAGAGACCTATTATCGCCCATAGAATTGGTAAAAATAAATTTTAGTACAGAGCCCTCACCTAAATCAAAGTTATAGTGCAAAGTGACCATCTACTCTCACTTTTGTTATTTTTGCCCAAGATTTATCTTAATTAATTCTAACCTCAAATTGTTAGAAGAAACTACAGAGACCAATGTTTAACCACTGTAATTTTTGCAACATTTTTGGAAAATTCTAAATTACCACGGTAGTTCAAGAGCACCCAAAAATAAGCATAAATAAAGAGTAAAAGGGGAATTGTGGAAGAAATTAAGATTATACAACTAAATCTCTCTAAGAGCCTCCTAAAACATAAAGGAGATGATTAGAAGTTTTAAGTTCACTTAAGACCCTAAGATAAGTGTGTGTGGAACAGTTAAGGCACCATCCGATAAAGAAACCTTAGTTTACCCACTGTTTTAATATTGATTCACCATACGTAGCATTTACAAATTGACATGTCATTAATATGCATATATCTTATTTATTGTATTCGATAGATTGTAATCTCGCTGACAGAGAGTACGTCCTCATTCCGGAGCAAGGAGTTGCTTAGGAGGTAGTCCAGGAGCCAGCACTAGAGCCTGCTACTGAGGACCTGCCTGCCCCAACTTTTGAAGGCAAGCCTCGGTTTTATGCATAACCATTATATATGCTATTTTACTGCACTTAATGTTTGTAGGCTTGTACTGTGCACTTAAGTGTAGGAGTTGATTGAAACCCTAGTTGCATGAACTTAGGATTCCCTTTGAGATGGATACTAGTATGCTAGGTCGAGTAGCTGCTTTACTAATTAGGGATCTCGGTAGAAGTCGAGTGATTTTTCTAGCACTCGCGTGAGGTCAGGAATTGGTTGTATCCATTTTTATATCATAATGATTATAGTGTTGGGGCGAAGGCGAAGACGCTACCCTTCGCTCCAGCCTTCGTCTATCTCGCTGCGCCAACGGAAGCAGAATAACCGGCGAGGTCCACCCTTCGTCTTCTACACTACAAGACGAAGGCCTACGACGACGTCGTCCCGTCCCACGTCCTCACTCGACCTGGAGGCCCACGTGGGATTCGGTCCATTGTAACAGGCCCCGCACAGAGAAGTGTAGTTATTGATGGCCATTCATGTCCCACGTCCATAAATTCTCTTTAAATACATTGTCACCAAACTTGCCCTAAGTGTAGTTATTGATGTCCATTCATGTTCTTTTTTTACACTGGTTCGGATAAAAAAATTATTCTATCAAAAATGTTTAAAAATATTTATTTATTATACTTTTTTCTAAAAAATAAAGTTTTTTGCGGACAAAAACTTTAACAAATTGTTGAAGAACAAAAACGATACTCGCTCAGTTTCAAAATAGTATTCGTTTTAGTTCTTATATTTTTGTCTATATTTATATAGATGATAATAAATTCTAGGCATATATAAAACATATAAATCAAATATTGTATGAATCTATTATTTTTGAAATAAATTCTAATTTGAGACAGAGTGAGTATTAATTTATTTTTTCTTACCAAGGAGCGGTATTCAGCTACAAATTGTCTCGTGGGCTACGGGCTACATTCCATCTAGCCAGCCCAATCCACATCACCAGCCCACCTCGTCGAACTCGTCGTCTTCCGTCCATCCATCGTCGTCGGCGGCGGCGGAGAGAGAGCAGATGACGTCCTCGGGGACGGCCGCGCAGCAGCTGCCGCGGACGGAGGCGCGGTCGCTGTCGGGTCACGAGGGAGCGGTGCTGGCCGTGCGGTTCAACCGGGACGGCAATTACTGCCTGAGTTGCGGCAAGGACCGCACTCTCCGCCTCTGGAATCCTCACACAGGCGCCCAGGTCAAGACCTACAAGTCCCACGCCCGCGAGGTCCGCGATGTGCACTCTTCCTCGTACGTACGCACGCAAGCACGCGCCCCCTTCTCCATCTCGTTGCGTCGCATCTGATCTGGAGACGCGGCAACGGAAAATTTGCCAAGTGCTTCTTGTTGTTCATTGGTTTCATGGTTTGTTTCTGGACAGGGATAACGCGAAACTGGTGTCCTGCGGTGCCGACAGACAAATCTTCTATTGGGACGTTGCCTCGGGCCGCGTCATCCGCAAGTTCCGCGGCCACAACAGCGAGGTAATGCATCAGATCAATTGATGCCCCCTCCCTTATTTTTGGAGTTTCAGCCGTCTTCTGATGGCTACACTGTAATCAAGTAGTCCCGTGCTAATTGTGTGGGCTACCTGAACCACGGGCAATAGTGTATCGTTCTCATTGCTGTAATACCAATTGTATCCAAAGCAGTGCTCTGAACCATACTTCTGGTGGTTGCACTCTTGTGCTTTTATCTGATAGTTCCACTTGCATTTAGCAGTTGCCATTGTACAGTGGTTCAACTATGTGATTATGGTCAGGTCTGTTGGTGATGCTAAAAAATTGATAGACAGTCTCTGTGTGATAATTTTGTAATTTTTGAGATATGCATCCTGCTCAGCCATCTTTACTCTGCTCTCGATAGGTCAATTCAGTGAAGTTTAATGAGTACAATGCTGTTGTAGTCTCAGCTGGTTATGACCGTACGGTGCGTGCATTTGACTGCAGGTCTCAAAACAACGACCCTATTCAGGTAGTTTTACATTGTTACCTATACTACATAGCTGCATCACGTTTTGTTATATTTCCTTATCTTGAAGTCTTATACAATTGCTTTCTACTATCGTGTTGCAGAGAATTGATACTTTTCAAGATAGTGTAATGTCAGTTAACCTAACAAAGACAGAAATAATTGCTGGCAGTGTTGATGGTACTGTCCGGGCATTTGACATTCGCATGGGTAGGTAGGTGATGCCTTATTATAGTATGAATTATATCTATAATGGAACTTTTATTGTTTCCTCCTTTTTTAAGAAAGTACTTTGAATCCTAATCCATTTACTCCTATCAACTGTTTCTGTATGGTTTGTTGATTTATTTCCTGCTTGCTTATAACAGGGAGACTGTTGATAATCTAGGGCATCCTGTGAACTGTGTATCATTATCAAATGACAACAATTGCCTTTTAGCTAACTGTTTAGATTCTACTGTGCGGCTTTTAGACAAGTAAGTGCTATTTACAAGCTGCTCAGTATTTTGTTTTGAGCCTGGGCACAAATTTGCAGGGAAGCCTCTTTTATCTAGCACTTTGGAGCAATTAAATCTCATTACTAGTATGAAGTTATTATTATTATTATTATTATTTTTTCTTGAATACGCAGGAGAGCTGCGTATTTTTGTATTAAGAAGAAGAATAAAATGGGGAGAAAAAACCCCAGTACAAAGGTGTTACATTTGGCAAACCAAAACCAAAAAACACCCCCCAAACAACTAAGACACCTAAGACACCTCTTCTAAATG
Organism: Zea luxurians; assembly: GCA_029449295.1. NCBI lineage: Eukaryota > Viridiplantae > Streptophyta > Magnoliopsida > Poales > Poaceae > Zea > Zea luxurians. The sequence goes on from JAOPSE010000858.1 coordinate 18,742, forward strand.
AAAGAAAGAGAGCGCTTTGGCTCCAGCCATACGCCAACCCATCAACTCCTCCCTTGCAGCTGCCAACACCACTGCAGCGCTAGGGTTACAATTATCAAAAACACACCTATTTATGTCTGAAGGCACCGGCTTGAGGAAAACCACCGCATCATCCGCGTATAAAGAGAATCGGTGCTGCAAACTGTTCGTGGAAAGAGAGTGAAGCAGCCCTTCATCAGAGGCCCTCTGGATTAGCAAGTTGAGAGTGTCCATGACTAAGATGAACAACATTGGAGATAAAGGGTCCCCCTGCCGAAGACCCTGCTGGTGAGCAATGTAGTCCCCGGGAACACCATTTAATAAAATTCTCGTCGAAGAAGAGGCTAACAGCCCACAAATGATGTCACGCCAGATCTGCCCAAAACCCAACTTCTGCAAGACTTCTAGCAAGAAAGCCCAAGATACCGAATCAAAAGCCTTAGAAATGTCGAGCTTGAAAAGAATGCGGGCTTGCCTTTGACGATGAAGAAACCTTGCAGTGTGCTGCACAAGCATGAAATTGTCTAAGATAAATCTTTTCTTAATGAACGCTGTTTGATTCGGAGAAACCATATCATTCAAATGCCGAGCCAATCTGTTGGCCATCATCTTTGTTACTAACTTTGCGAAACTATGGACAAGGCTGATCGGACGAAAATCTTTCACTTGGGCTGCACCCTCAACCTTAGGCAAAAGAGTGATAAACGCTGAATTGAGCAGCCCCATGTTCCTAAATTTTCGAGCCCAAACACAAGAGATCGCTGCCATAACATCAGCTTTGATTGTTACCCAACAAACCTTGTAGAAACGACCGGTGAAACCATCCGGGCCCGGAGCTTTATCCGACGACATAGATTTTACAGTACCCCAAACTTCTTCCTCTGAGAAAGGCACATCTAGCTCATTGAGATTGAAAGAAGGCATCTCAAGGGCATCAAGATTAAGAGAATTTTCTCTCCCCAAAGCAGTCCCGAGCAAGGCATCATAGAAATGGAACAACTCATCAGCCTTATCCTCATGTGATGTCAAAATAAGCCCTTCACTTGTAGATAATGAACCAATAAAATTCTTCTTCTTTCTTAATCTAGCCTGAGCATGGAACAGGGAAGTATGAGCGTCCCTTCTTTCAACCAATTAATTCTGGACCGAAGACGGGCTATAGATCTCGACAAGGAGGAGAGCACCAAGATGTGCTTCTTAAGGGTACGCCTTAACCAATCCTCACTTGGAGATAGAGTCCTGCTGTCATGAGCCATCTCCAGCCTATGAAGGAGCTCCCGAGCCATTTCAAGCTGTAGTTTTAAATCCCCCACTTTATTATCACTCCAACGCTGCAAAGCCTTTGCCGTAGCCTGTAATTTCTTGGAAAGACTAACAAGAGGGCACTGGCCTGCGGGAATCGAACTCCATGCGTTAGCCACAACATCCTGGAAATCCTCCAATTTCACCCAGAAGGCCTGAAAATGGAAGCGCCCTTTCCTTTTATTAATATCACACAGGCCCAACAAGAGAGGGCAGTGATCCGAATCTTCAGTAGCAGCACTCTGGAGAAGGCAATCTGGAAATAAATCTTCCCAATCAGCAGTACAAAACATCCTGTCCAATCTGACTAAAGTAGGACAGGCATGCCCATTCGACCAAGTAAACCTGCGCCCAATCAGAGGAAGCTCCAGTAGGGCAAGATCGTCCTTCCACCTTCGAAATCTGCCCATCATAGCACGATCAACATTGGAATTACTCTTGTCTTCATCACTCAGAATCATGTTAAAATCGCCAACAACCAGCCATGGCCCAGAACAGTGGATCCTAATCAATTATTATTATTATTTTTATTATTATTCTCTACTTTATAGAAAGATGCAGTCACTGATGGAATAAGTCTTGAGCATCTAGAGGACAGCAGTCGCTTTTGACTGTCCTCTGTAGTCCTTTAGCATCTAGAGGACAGCTTGACTGTCCTCTGTAGTCTCTTTAGCATCTAGAGGACAGCAGTCGCTTTTTGACTGTCATCTGTATTCTCTTTAGCATCTAGAGGACAACAGTCGCTTTTGACTGTCCTCTGTAGTCTCTTTAGCATCTAGAGGACAATCTTGCTGTATAATGTGTGTAGGGATGGCAACGGGTACATACCCGTCGGGTAGTACCATTCCATACCCGTACCCATCAAAAAAAATTCTACCCGTCGGGTTACCCATATATACTTACGGGTATAAAATCTTACCCATACCCGTACCCGCGCGGGTATTTTTACCCGTCGGGTAACCCGTACCCGCTAGGAAAGTCTTAAATTCCAATATACCAATCACTCAAAATATTAAATAAACATATAAAAATAACTTACTAACCCATGTATGTTGGGGAATGGTGGATAGACGCTGATCAAGAAGGAACTTGAGGCTATAGTGATCAGTCCTTACTGTGAATGGACGTCCCCACAGATAGGGCCTCCAGTGGCGGACTGCTTTAACAAGGCCAATAAGCTCTCTTTCATATGCCGGTAATTTCTTATGATGGGTTGCCACTGCCCGACTGAAGTAAGCAATAGCTCCCTCTCCTTGGTGTAGCACGACGCCAAAACCCACACCGGAGGCATCACAATCGACGACGAACCTCTTGGTGAAGTCTGGCATTTGCAGCAGCGGGGCCGTCATGAGAGCTTGTTTCAGTTGAAGAAAAGCATCTTCGGCCTCCTCGGACCAGCGGACAGCCTCCCGCTTGAGTAGCGCTGTGAGGGGTGCTGCGACCGCTCCATAACCCGCAATAAACTTGCGGTAATATCCTGTGAGGCCGAGAAAGCCCCATAGCGCCCTAAGGGAGCGCGGTCGTGGCCAGGCTTCCACGGCAGCGATCTTGTCTGGATCCATGGCGACGCCCTGTACTGAAATGATATGCCCCAGGTATGCGATGGACGTCGTGCCGAAGGAGCACTTGGACTGTTTGAGTGCCAGCTTGTGTGTCCGGAGGACCTCAAACACCTGTTTCACATGCTGCAGATGGGCTGCCCAAGAGTCGCTAAAGACCAAAATATCATCGAAGAAAACCAGTACGAATCGACGGATAAATGGCTTCAAAATATCATTCATCAACGACTGAAATGTGGATGGCACATTGGTGAGGCCGAACGGCATTACCAGGAACTCGAAGTGGCCCTTGTGTGTGCGAAAGGCAGTCTTCTCCACGTCAGCAGGGTGCATGCGCACTTGATGGTAGCCACTCCGGAGGTCGAGCTTGGTGAAGAAGTGAGCTCCTCAGAGTTCATCAAGAAGTTCGTCGACCACCGGAATTGGAAACTTGTCCTTCATCGTCTTGTGGTTGAGCTCGCTGTATTCGACACAGAAGCGCCACGAGTTATCCGCCTTCTTTACCAGGAGTACCGGTGAGGAGTACGCCGAGGTACACTCACGGATAACCCCTTGTTGCAACATGTCCTCGCATTGCCGCTCGATCTCGTCCTTCAGCAGCTGTGGGGAGCGATAGGGACGGACTGCCACGGGGGCCGTCCCTGGCAGGAGTCGGATGCGATGGTCGTGGCGTCGAGGTGGAGGAAGACCTCTTGGCGTGGCGAAGATGTCGGCGTAAGAGTCTAGTAGGGTTGTCAGCAGCTCCTGTGGCTTGGTCAGTGCTGCACACTGGGGTGTTGGCGCCCCCACCCCAGTCCAGCGGACTGTACGGCCATGTCGCCAAAACTCCATCGAGAGGGTACTGAAGTTCCATAAGATTGGACCCAGGGAACGGAGCCACTGAACGCCGAGCACGATGTCAAAGCCGACCAGCGGAAGGTCGAAGCAGGTGACATCGAAGGCCTCGTCGTCGATTGTGAGGCGCAGTTTGGGGTAGACGCCGCTGCTGGTGACGCGATCCTCGTTAGCCACCTTGACGGAGAGGCCTGGACGGGGGTCGACTTGGATGCCGAGTCGGGACGCCACCGCCTCCTGGATGAAGGTGTGTGTTGAGCCAGTGTCGACCAACGCCACCAAGGTCAAGCCCTGCACAGCGACATGGAGCTTCATGGGGTTGTTGACGTCGATGCCGGTGAGGGCATGCAAGGAAATGCCCAGATCTGCTAAAGCAGTCTCCTCGTCCTCGTTGTCCTCCATTTCTAACAGGAACACCCCCTTCGATGAGCACTTGTGGTCGGCGGAGTATTTCTCGGGGCAGTGGTAGCATTCCCCACTCGCATGCTTGGCTGCTAGCTCCGCCGGCGTGAGGCGCTTGAAGCGTGGACGAGGTGGTGTCGTCGTCTTGGCCCCCAATCCTGGAATACGACTGGCAGCTGCAGTCTTCAGGACGGAGACAGCTTCTGCTCGGCGCTCATATGCCCTGGCCAGACTCATGGTAGTCTGCAGGTTGGTCGGTGCGAGGAGCTCCACGTCGGTACGGAGGGGCTCACCCAGGCCTGCTGTGAACATGTTGACCTGCTGTGACGGTGACAAATCATCACGGCGACACAGTAATAAGGAGAATTGACGTTGATACTCTTCCACCGTCCCAGTTCGGTAGAGTGCCTTCAATTCCGCCAAGCCATTGGTTCGGAGAGGTGGTCCGAACCGCATGTGGACGAAGTTGACGAATCGGGCCCAAGAGAGGATTCCATGATCCCTCTCCAAGGCGTAGTACCATTCTGCCACGACGCCCTCCATATGAAGCGACGCGATCCACACCTCCTCTGCTAGGGTACGCATACCACGAAAGTATGTGTTGCATTTGTTGATCCATGTCAACGGGTCGGATTCCCCGTCGAAGGAGGGGAAGTTGAGTCGTGGTGGCCGGATGGCGCCCTCCTCATCACGGGCGCGACCACCTCCGCGGCCATAGCCCTCTGGCCCGACGTAACAGTCATGACGACCGTAGAAGTCGCCTCCGTCCCCACAGCCACGACGTGTGCCACCGCGGCCGCCGTTGGCGCTGTTGCGACCGCCGTGGTTTGGCGGAACATCATTGTCGTCGGTCTCCGTGATATCCTCCAGCTGGACACCGCCGGTTGGCTCCGTCTCCACTTGCGCCAGCCGTTGATCATGGGAGTCAAGGTGACCATTCATGGTGGTCAGTTGGCCCAGCACTCGATTCATCGCGTCCATGAGGAAGGTAGATCTCGTGGAGACGGGCTTGACAAAAGTTAGTTAGCAAGCGGGTGTTCCATAAAAAAAATAAACTAGGATTCTCTGGATCCAACTTCTGATCGCTGCTCTTGCCGTCAGGATCGGTCACGCCGTCGGATATGGTTGTCGATGCGACGTCTGAATCTGATACCAATTTGTTACTGACTTCCCTCTGGTAAGTCCGTAACTTGTGTTTCCTGGTGTCTCTCAAGGGTGAGTGGAGGGGGATGTTGGAATGACGCAGTGCGTAGGGAAGAGGAGGACACTGACCGTCTAGGTTCCCTGTGCTGGCGTTGTGCCCAGCTAGGATGACCCAAGACGATCCCGCCCTAAGGAGGATATTTATTTCTTGGATGCCTAATACAAACTACAGCATGCGCCTTTATAGAGGCAGACGACTTACAGCTCAAGAAAACAAGCAGATATTTTAAGGAACTAATCTGCTATTATTTGGCAACCAACTAGCTAAGGAAACTAAGCAGATATCTTAAGGAACTAATCTGCTATTATTTGGCAACCAACTAGCTAAGGAAACTAAGTATCCCTGATTTGTAGCCACAGTTGTTAGCTGCCCCTTTTCTCCTTATTTGCTGATTGGCTTTCCTTAACTATCCCTGCTGGCATTCAATCCCTTAGCTGCCCTTCTCCTTGAATACTGGCGCCCCACAAAGGTATCTCTAACACTATGCCATAACAATCAGGAGCCATGTATTCATGTTTTGGTCCACACGACTACCAAAAATGATTTTCTTGTGCTTTGAGGGTCCACATTATGATGGCCCCATTGCCCATGCATCATTGACTTGCTGCTGTATGCGGAGAAAAGGAATAAATGATATTAGGATCATAAGTGGTGGTTTTCATCTTTGTTATTTCCATAGCAAGCTTAGGAGTGCATCACTAACTTTGAATGCATGGTTTTCAAATCATCCGATTAATCATCATGGTCGGTCAGATGAAGTCGATTAGGGGCTCCGACCCGATTAGGTAGTCTGGTTGTCCGAGTAATCGTCGCCTAATCGCGGCTAATCGGCCGATTAGGTACTTGCTGCGACCAGAAATTGTGAACATGGAAAGCCAGCGCTGGGTCCAAATTTGGTGCCTCGTTTTCCTTTCTGGTGCCTTATTTATTGGGGCTAATAAAGGAACCATTTAGCTAATTGGCTGGCTTTCTAAATCTGCTTTCCTGTTTTGATTTCTCTCTGTCTCTTCTCCTTCCTAGCCGGCTGGCTGCTGATCCATTGTTCCTGGGCTCCTGGCGACTCCTCAGTTCTCCTCCTCCCTGAGAAAACATCCAGCTGCTGCTGCTGCTGCTCCTCCTTGACCAACAAGATGATGCAGCTTCTTGGGAAGATGAAGAACAGCCACTGCAATCTGATGGAAGATCAACGGAAATGGAAGAATCTGTCCCAGGTGGTGGGAGGGCAAGCTACTGCTGATGCATTCCATTTGGATGAGGATTTGCTACTTTAGGTCTTGAGTTTGATTAGCTAAGTACCTACCGCTGTTTGAGTTTGAATGTTTGATTACTTACTTCTGTTCAGACTTTATCCTTTAGAGGTGCTAGTCAAGGTGATTGTTGCTGTAATGCTGTTTGAGACTTTGAGTACTGCTAAATAGCTACTGCTGTTTGAGTTTGAGTTAAATACTGCTGTAGTTTTGATTACCTACTGGTGTTTGAAGTATATTATATAGTATATAACTATACACTATAGTGTATATAACTATATATATTTATATATGTCCTGATTAGTACAGGATGTTTAGGACTACTAGGTGGACGACCTGTCACCGATTAATCGGTCTGGTCGACGTCCTAATCATGATTACTCGCCTAATCGGTTACCATCAACGACATGGATACCAGGCGACTTGAAAACCATGTATGAATGTCAAGTATGTGTGGTACAATTTCTTGTCATATTATCTTTCTATCATGATATTGAAGTGTGGTTTTTCTGTTCTGTTGAGTAAAGTGGTGCCATCTGTTCAATGTACTAAATAGAGGGTCATCATGCACAAAATATTAACCTTTTGCTGTCTCTTGCGTTTATTAGGTCATCTGGAGAACTGTTACAGGAGTATAAGGGACATACGTGCAAGGTACCTCTTCAATAATCTTCATTTGTGATACTGCCAAAAGATTTGGTACTTATGGATACTTACATTGATCATAAGGCTTGTTTTAAACTTAACCTGAGAAGTTTCACATAAGAATGGAAGAATATAGCTGTGTAAAATAGTGACTTCATGATGCATCATTAATTTTTAGTGGATGAAGTAGAGAAACACTGCTAGCCTGCTTAGCAATTCGTTACAAGGGAGCAGAAGGCTTGCTTCATGTTAGAGCTGAAATACCTAAATAAACCATTATGATTCAATGATGCAAGGATTTGCAGAAGAAACAATAATCCTATTCTGCTGCACTGTTTAATTTCTGATTTTATAATATTTCCAGTCCTTCAAGATGGATTCCTGTCTGACGAATGATGATGCATTTGTTGTTGGCGGGTCTGAGGATGGTTATATTTTCTTCTGGGAGTTGGTGGATGCACCTGTTGTTGCAAGATTCAGGGCACATAGTTCTGTGGTATTGTTCTTTCCAGAATTGCACCATATGCTGTCCACCAGCTTAACTTACATGTACCTAACACTATTTCTTTTGGCAGGTAACTAGCATCAGTTACCACCCAACAAAGGCCTGCATGTTGACGTCTTCTGTGGATGGCTCTATTCGTGTTTGGACCTGAAGACTCTTGAATGGTTGATGTGCTATTCGTACTGTTCCTCCAAATCATCCAGTTATCTAGCAGCAAGGATTCGACAGTATGAAAGATGAATGCATGTCTAACCTAATGGGATTCATACACGCCTTGCTGCAGAGAAGAAAATGCGCTGCTGTTGGGCTGTGTAGCACACAGCTCTGAGGCCAAAACCTTTTGAAGCCGGTATTCTGTCATCTATGCAGTTTGTGAGCCTTTTAGATGATTTTGGATTATACCTGAAGACAACTTGTGAGTTGCATGAAAAGTAACATTTGTTACGAAGTTTCTTACTGCAAGTGTCTTGTCTCCATGTTACTGAAGACAACTTATGGGGGGTTGAGAAATGTATCTTCTAGTTCCCTTTTTTTTGTTCTGATTTGGAATGGAATGACTAATGAGTTCATCGGCCATCACCTCATCCTCACAAGCTAATACTCCATCTGTCCTAAAATAGTCCTAAAATAGTTGTTTTAGGAAATTAGTGAGTTCATACTTTTTTGGATGCATGTGTTTTGTATGTGTCTAGATTTATCATCATCCATTTGAATATAGATATAAAAAACAAAACTAAAAAACTATTATTTTGGGTTTTGGAATGGAGGGAGTAATAATTAAGCATGAGAAAGGGAGTTCACCAAATTTATGGGATGAATTTATGCCGAACCAATCACCTCAATTACTGATTTCCTCTTGTATGGTAGTCGTCATTGAACTGGGGCATAAAAGCATGAAGAAAGAAAAATGAAATAAGTTTGGTCTATGTTCTCATGTCAGACAGGGTCATACAATTGCTTGTATTCAGCACCAGCCAAAAACTTGAGACTGAATACTCTTGATTGCACTATTGTATTGACTATTGAGCACCAACCAAACTATCAAAATTGAATACTCTTGCATGTGGCAGGACATGAGATATCCTCCAAGTTTGAGAGCATTGTCCCTAATTCCTGTGCCAGAGGCCCTGTTATGGCCCACGCCAAACCTAAATTGATTTGCCTGGCCCAGCAGAGAACCCTAACTCCTCGCTTCCCACTCGCGCCCGCTACCTCCCCCTACCGCTATCGAGCCAGCTAGCCTCACACAGTCCGGCCAGGCGGCCAGGCCCAACCCCCAGGCAGCCTCCCGTGCTCGAGTAGCGCCTAGCTAGCCTCCCCGCGCTCGAGCAGCGCCCAGCCCCCCAGGCCAGCACGCATGCTTCAACGCCTCCACGCGCTACCTGTACCTCGGCCTCGCCATCCACGTCGAGGCTACCGTCGCCGCCTGTCGTCTCGAGGCATGTATATCTATAAGTGTATATTCGGACCGTCCGGTCCAACCTGAAAAAGACCCGTATTATTTGAATTTTGGGCTGGCCAGGCCTGTTTGAATTTTGGGTCGTGCTGGCCGGCCGACAGGTCTAACCCTCGGCCCATGATTCGACACGTAATTGCTTAAACGTGTCGGGCTCATTTCGGGCGGTCCAAAATTATAAAAGCCCAAAATTCAATTTTTTGGCTCGAAATTTAGTTTTTTGCCTGAAATTCACATCAGGGCCCAAAATTCACATCAGAGCCCTAAATTCAAAACAAATTTAATAAAGTAAATAAAAGATAAGACAAATAAATTTGACCAGAAGCAAACTTAATATTTGTATTAAGCTATCAGAGCTATGCAATGACTACTGTTGGGGGCCTTCGTCTTCCGAACGTCTTCAAAAACATGATTAACAATGTTTCCCAAGTGTAATATATGTACAGGAACCTTCGGACTTGGGATAAAGCTGTCCATAATATGAAAAGCATGGTTGGGACGAAGGTCGAACCAATTCCGAAGCTACACGCAAGGAAGCTTCGGCTCAGTAGCAGAAAAGGAACCGACTTAAAGAGGAAAAGGCTATTTAGTCCTGGATAGATTGTCCTAATGTCAATAGTAAACATGAAGGGCATGAATGTAATTTTGCACAGGCTGCGCCCAGTGTTTATAAATAAATGAACAGTACCCCTGTACTATTCACGCTGACTTGTACTCGCTTGTGTGTCACGCTTGTACTTTTGACCTTCTATCAAGCCGAAGGTATATTTGTAACTCAATATTGTTTCTATCTTTCCATGATAATATAATAAGAATGAATTAATATTGTTATATGATTGTTTATATTGTCTCTTATATTTCATATGCTTCTTCTTTTTTTAACATATACCGTGTTGATGAAGGTATGTCCTTCATGACCTTCGTCTAAAGATCATTACATCCTAAGGGAAATAATGCTTCGAAGGACGAAGGGCATTAATATTCAATATTCTGTGTTGCCTTGTTCTTAATTCATAGCATTTGAGAACAAGTCCCCAACATTGGCGCCCACCTCCGGTGAACTCACTCGACCACCTTCGGCAAGCCTTGACCTTCGTCATGCCGTCGAAGAAAGCTTCAGCGCTAGGAGCTGCTGCGCTGCAGCCACTGGACACAAATCAGGAAACTCTCTCCGAGAGGCTCGAAGCCAGAAAAGGAAGGCCACCAGTCCAACACTCCAGGAGGACGAGTTGGACCAAGAGATCAGGGACATGGAAATCATCCATCAACAAGTGCAAAGGAAGAAGGAGAAGATGGTGCGGCTGGCCGATCTTCAAAGGAAGATCGACGAAGCTACTGAAGAAGTGCATCATCTTACTCAAGATGAACAAGACCGAAGGCCCCAACACAGGTGAAAGTTCCCTTTGGCCCGGGAACAGGATCTGGATGTCGCCTAGAGGGGGGTGTGAATAGGCGAATAAAAATTATCACTGTAAAACTTAAATTCTTACTCTACTCGAAGACTAGAACGCAGTGGAGTGAGAAGACCCTTCGAGTAGGTTGCAGCGGAATAGAAGATCCTGTCTCAAAATGCCCTGCACTTCAAATAAAGCTTATACCACAGATAAGTGTTGAAGTGCAGATATAAAAGCGAGTAAGACAGAGAGTTAGAATACAATACAGAACAGAGCACACAAATGCAAGGATTTATCCCGAGGTTCGGCCAAGCCTGAAACGCTTGCCTAGTACTCGTTGGAGTTAGCCACTCCTGGGCTTGGAGTCTATTTCAACTCCTTCCTCCGTTTGCTCAGATCTGTCAGTATGACAGATAGAGCCTTCCACTATGTTGAGTTGGGTTACAACAAAACCGCGGCTGCTTACAATCTTCTTGGCAGCACTCCGGCAGAGTAACAATATGCTCAATACCTTGCTCTAGCTCTTAGCAGCTCTTCTCCACTCTCTAAAGGCTTATAGCTTTGCCTTCTACACAAACTAGAGAGATACACACAAGAGGGAGAGTGAGAATTGATCAGAGTGATGTCTACACTTGTTGGCTGCGCTTGTACACTTGCTTGAGGCGCCTAGGAGTCCCTTTTATAGGCACAAGGGGCCTAGGAGCCGTTGGAAGCAATCCAGGAAGGCAAATCTTGCCTTCAGTCGGGTGGCGCACTGGACAGTCCGGTGCACCACTGGACACTGTCCGGTGCCCGATTTCCTTCCATAACTGGCGCAGACGACCGTTGCAGCCTTGGAGCCGTTGGCGCACCGGACACTGTCCAGTGCACACCGGATAGTCCGGTGCCCCCATCTGACCGTTGGCTCGGCCACGCGTCACACGCAGATTGCGCGGCCGACCGTTGGCCTAGCCGACCGTTGGCTCACCGGACAGTCCGGTGCACCACCGGACAGTCTGGTGAATTATAGCCGTACATCGCCAGACTTCTCCCGAGAGCGACGACTTCGCCGCAGCCGACTCACCGGACATTGTCCGGTGCACCACCGGACAGTCCGGTGATTTATACCGGTACGCCGCCGACTTCTCCCGAGAGTGGCCTGTTAACCAGAGTTCAGCCTGGCGCACCGGACACTGTCCGTGCACCATCGGACACTGTCCGGTGTACCACCGGACAGTCCGGTGTGCCCAACCGAGCTGAAATTGGCTGCTCATAGCCAACACTTTTCCTTTTCTTTTCGTCTTCTTTTGTTTCTGTTTCCAGCACTTAGACAGATATGTTAGTACACAAAAACCAATGTACTAAGTCTAGAAACATACCTTCTCTTGGATTTCCACCTCTCTAGCATTTGACATGCTTAAGATAGATGTTGGACTCATAAATCATCAAGTCAGCTTAACTTGATTTACATTGACATTTCTGAGCTCCAACATCCTGTAGAGGTTACATAGAATGTCTCCAAACATAGGAACAACCCAAACTAAAGGTCAAAGTGCACTTAGCTCTTTTGGACTGCTTCCAGTTCTGTTTTTGACATTTGTTCTCATTCTAGTGACCTTGATCTCCTTTTTAGAGCTTGGTCTTGAGCCTTATGACTTACACCACATAACTATAGACATTTCCTCATTGGTTGTAAGTCACGTCCTTATGTAGTGATCCTTGACGTGCCGTAGCTCTTCTCAACTCGATCACTCTTGACTTTGCAAGTCTTCTTCTTCACCCTTGGCTTTGGGTTCCTCAGCCTCTTTGACCTTCTCCCGTGCACTTGGTACCTCGAAGCTCTTCTTGCCTCCGTCCTTGGCGTCCTTGGCTTGATCAGTTGTCTCCGAGCTACGCACCTGAGTCTCACTTTATGCAATGACCATCTTACTTGTGATGCCCATTATCTATCCATCATCAAGTCCTTGGACCATCACACTTGTTCACTTGTGTTGAACCCTGTTAGCTTTACATTGAGCACCTGTTCAACACTTAGCACACTTGTTAGTCCTTTAATTGAGTTGTCATCCAAACACCAAAACCCACAAGAGAGCTTTCAATCCCCCCTTTTTGGTGATTGATGGCAACACAATTAAAGCTTACATAAAAGTGAAATTTAAAGCACAAATTTTGAGTTCTAAGATTGTAGAATGCTCCCCCTAAATATGTGCTTACATTAAAATCTTAGCTTTGGCCTTAAATGCCAAAATGCACATACTTAGGCTAAATCGAAGCATTTCTACACCTTAGCACCTATAGGATGCATTGTGTCAAGGATCAAACCATGATGCGTATAACACACAAATGCACAGAATCAGAGTTAAACACCATTCACTTGAGTGGATATCTCACAGGAATATCAACCTACCACTATTCACCATTAAGATACCACCATTAAACTAAGATACCAATTTAAAGCAATCTTAAAGCACCGTTAATCTTAAAGCACCATTATTCTTGAGGCACCATTAACCACATGAATATCTATTACAGAATAAACACTATAGATGCCAATAAATTCATAGCAGCGGAAACACTAGTCCATATGATGCAACACATATAATACTGCAAGAGGCATATGATAAGAATTGTCAATAACACAATAACACACTAACAATGCTCAAACTAACACATCACCCCTTAGGTTAAGCTTTCCTCTCAGGTTGAGATAAGCTTTAATGCACAAATTCTCCCCCTTTGACATCAAACACCAAAACCATATACAAGCAAGAACATAGGATGATGTCAAGGGACAGCAGGGTGTTAAGGAGGAAAAACACACTATCAAAACTCCCCCTTACTTATTGAACATATGCACTACCAACATTTAAGAAGATACATGTACGCAAAAAGATCAATACTTCCTTTTGTACCTTTACCATGTTGTGGTGTACTTCCCATCTTGAAAGTATTAATCTCTCGGTAGCTTCTCCACACTTGTGCCTGATTCTTCATCCTAACCTTTTATTGTTGCTAAGTTACCAAGCTTAGAGCAAGTTATAGTATAGTGGCACAAGATGAAGCTTCTATGCTAGTGATTATCAAAAGAGGTCAATTATCACGGCTACCAATTGAAAGGTCATTTATTATCATAGTTCCATGATATTTAAGGATAAGCATCTAGTATCACCAAATATTGTAGAGCATGAGCAATCTAAAAATATGCATTTACTTACAACTTAAGATACCAATTTCTTGACTTACAGAGGTACCCAAGTCCTGATTGCTCCATTTCTTGCTCATCTTCTCTTTTCCACCTTGAGACTACACAAGATCGCTCAAGAAACAATTAGTCTCAAAAGACACAAGTTATGTGTGCTCCCCCTGAGCTTGTGCATCAAGTATTTGAATAACTTGCACTTTACACATTCTAGCTTTCTCAGAACTAGAGGGGATCACAACATCTCTTGATCAAGGCATACTCTCTATTTCATCACAAAGAGATATCAATTGAATACCAAATGAAGGGTTGACTTAATACAACAATGCATGCCTCAAGAAGTATAACATTTTACAAGCAACCTAGACATGCTTCATACTTGACAATCATTGTACCACATATACCAATTGAAAAGCAACACGATCATGAAAATAAAGCGCAATGTCTAAGCACATCATAATTAAGAAGGTTCCTTAGGTACACCAAAAGAAACACCATTTTAAAGTAAGGAGCACCTAAGCCAAGATACTACCAATTCAGAGGCAAGACCATAGTTGTGATCACAATCAATGGAACCTCAAGATATTTAATGAAATTGCATAGTTCCATTCTCCATACCTTTGCCTTTTCCTGAATTGCCATGAGAGCACCAGTTGTCACTAATTGAGGGCTCCTTTTGATTATGCACCTTATAGCTCAAAAGGGTGCATTAGAGGCACAACATGGATTCACACCATACCAGACTAGAGTAATCATGTGAACATAAACTAAACAAAATGTCATATTTGCACAAAGGTTAATCATTAAAACCATAAAGAATAACTCACAAAGGGATATAGGTTTATTCACGAACACAAAAAGAGTTAATCGTGGTGGATATATCTAATGAAAAACTACCCATTAAATGATTCAAGAGACATAACCTCTAAGGCACACAATCATGATTAAGCACGCATGGTTACGATTTTGGAAATCATTAATCATTCATTGAAAGGTACTCAACACAGGCAATCAAAAAAAGCATAACTGCTCCAAGGACAGGTAGCACAACAATCAGACTTAAGAGCAGTACTGATAATGTACTTAAGAAGCACAGGTACCGCCCTTTGGAGAGCCAGATGCACAATCAAGGTCCTTTGCTTGATTCACCAATGATGATTAAGGACCTCTACAACTTATTTCACTTGAGATGAACATGGGATTAGTGTCTCACAATAATTCAACCTTGGGTCAATGAATAAACACCAAAACAATTAACAGCTTAAGCATAGAGTTTGAGTTAACCGTATTAAGCTCTCCCATGGTCTCCAGTCCATCTCAAGGCACCTGCATGGTCTAGTTAGCACAATTTGGTACCCATCTCGGGATGGGTCCATATCGATCATCCAAAAAAGCCTTTGGTACCCAAATAGCATTTGTGCTAGTCCTAGGTGATCTCATGATTGATCTAGCACAAGAGTATGATTTGGGTCTCCTAAGCGAATAAGATTGAGGCAAATTTACTTGCTTAGGAACCTCACCTTTATTACATACCTTGGATAGATGACCCTGCTCACCACACTTGTAGCAGAAATGTCGCTCAACCTGACATGACGCTTGCTGTTTGTCATTTTCCTTGGAGAGAATCATCTTGGAGAATGCACATGCTTGGTTCATCAATAGCGGACAAGAAGTGATCATGTGGTTCTTGTCATTGCATCCGAAGCATCTCCTTATCCCTTCTCCCTTGTCGTTGTATGGACATGACGCAATGAGGTGTCCTGCCTTATTGCACTTAAAGCACCCCCTTTTCCCTTTTCTCTTTTTGTTCTTTGATGACATAGAGAAATGGTCAGTGCAAACAACATGATTAATTGAATCTTTACCTTTTTCCAAGCTCATGTTGATTTCTTCATCTTTAGGAACATTCTTCTTATGGAGCTTAACACTTGCTGCAGTTTTTCCTTTCTCAAGCTTCTTCACCACGCGCCCGTGGATATCTTGAGAAAGTTGAGCAATGCGTCTTCTCCTTAATTGTCTTTGCTTCTTGTTCCCACACAGTTTCTTTTGTGACCCTACAACTTTTTGCTCATTTAAACACTCGCTTCCTTTTGAGCGACAGGGGTTAGCACATGGTGATAGATCATCCAAATGTGTACTTGTGCACGAATGAGGTTCACATGAATTTAAGTTCGTAATCACGACCTCATGAGCAACTTCAAGCATGATATGTCTATCCAAGAGATTATCATGATAACAGGAAGTCATATTTTTCAGTTAGAGCAAGGTTATCATGACTTAACAATTCTACTTGACTCCTAAGCATGAGATTTTTAGTTTTAAGTTGAACAACATTAGATAATGCATCATGATTATTTCTTTGCTCAATTAAAATAGATTCATACCGTTGGTCCAAATCCTCATGAGAGCACTTTAGCTCCTCATGTACTTTGGTCATTTTCTCCAGGCTGTTGTTGGTTTTGATGAGGGACTCCTCTAGCCTGAGAAGCGTCTCACCTTGTTCCTTGTTCCTTCTCAACAGCTTAACCAAGAGTGCTTTGTCCTCTTTGTTGAGATAGATGTAGAAACGACGAATCTTCTCTTCTTCCACATCACCGGTCTCATTTTCCCTGTCATTAATATCAGTGGAAGCAAAACAGGAAAATGTACCTTGTGATGATGTAGACTCCTCATCCTCTTCCTCATCATCGCTTTTGTCTCCACCATCATTGTTAGCAATAAGACATTTATTACTAGTGGAAGACAAACCTGTTGATGAGGAGGATTCATCGTTTGGTTGCCATCGTTCTTGTTCTTCTCCCTTGGACAAGTTAGTATCACCAATAATAGAGGGAGCAGAGGAAGTGCATATGGACTTAAAAAATTTCAACTTAAGTTTAGTCCATAGATCATGAGCATCAACAAATAAGTCACTACCACTACTCATGATGGCAAAATAGGCACCTCTAGAAAGAGAATCAACTAAGATGTTGCAAGCATGGTGATTTAGAGATAGACATCTTAGTTCATCATTAGAAGGTTTTTTACTAACATTAGAGGGAAAAATACTTCTAGTAAAGACCTGTCTCAAATCAGGTTCAACACTCATGAAAGCATTATAAATAGAGACAGACCAAGATTTGTAATTAGAACCATCGCCTAAAAGAAGTTCTATAGTTACCTCTTGTGATGACATCGTCATCTCCGGACGACTAAGCCCACACTGGAGAGGCCTAGCTCTGATACCAATTGAAAGTTCCCTTTGGCCCGGGAACATGATCTGGATGTCGCCTAGAGGGGGGGTGAATAGGCGAATAAAAATTATCACTGTAAAACTTAAATTCTTACTCTACTCGAAGACTAGAACGCAGTGGAGTGAGAAGACCCTTCGAGTAGGTTGCAGCGGAATAAAAGATCTTGTCTCAAAATGTACTGCACTTCAAATAAAGCTTATACCACATATAAGTGTTGAAGTGCAGATATAAAAGCGAGTAAGACAGAGAGTCAGAATACAATACAGAACAGAGCACACAGACGCAAGGATTTATCCCGAGGTTCGGCCAAGCCTGAAACGCTTGCCTAGTCCTCGTTGGAGTTAGCCACACCTGGGCTTGGAGTCTATTTCAACTCCTTCCTCCGTTTGCTCAGATCTGTCAGTATGACAGATAGAGCCTTCCACTATGTTGAGTTGGGTTACAACAAAACCGCGGCTGCTTACAATCTTCTTGGCAGCACTCCGGCAGAGTAACAATATGCTCAAGACCTTGCTCTAGCTCTTAGCAGCTCTTCTCCACTCTCTAAAGGCTTATAGCTTTGCCTTCTACACAAACTAGAGAGATACACACAAGAGGGAGAGTGAGAATTGATCAGAGTGATGTCTACACTTGTTGGCTGCGCTTGTACACTTGCTTGAGGCGCCTAGGAGTCCCTTTTATATGCACAAGGGGCCTAGGAGCCGTTGGAAGCAATCTAGGAAGGCAAATCTTGCCTTCAGTCGGGTGGCGCACCGGACAGTCCGGTGCACCACCGGACACTGTCCGGTGCCTGATTTCCTTCCATAACTGGCGTAGACGACCGTTGCAGTCTTGGAGCCATTGGCGCACCGGACACTGTCCGGTGCACACCAGACAGTCCGGTGCCCCCATCTGACCGTTGGCTCGGCCACGCGTCACGCGTAGATTGCGCGGCCGACCATTGGCCTAGCCGATCGTTGGCTCACCGGACAGTCCGGTGAATTATAGCCGTACATCGCCAGACTTCTCCCGAGAGCGACGACTTCGCCGCAGCCGACTCACCGGACACTGTCCGGTGCACCACCGGACAGTCCGGTGATTTATACCGATATGCCGCCGACTTCTCCCGAGAGCGGCCTGTTAACCAGAGTTCAGCCTGGCGCACCAGACACTGTCCGGTTCACCATCGGACACTGTCCGATGTACCACCGGACAGTCCGGTGTGCCCAACCGAGCTGAAATTGGCTGCTCATAGCCAACACTTTTCCTTTTCTTTTCTTCTTCTTTTCTTTCTGTTTCCAGCACTTAGACAGATATGTTAGTACACAAAAACCAATGTACTAAGTCTAGAAACATACCTTCTCTTGGATTTCCACCTCTCTAGCATTTGACATGCTTAAGATAGATGTTGGACTCATAAATCATCAAGTCAGCTTAACTTGATTTACATTGACATTTCTGAGCTCCAACATCCTGCAGAGGTTACATAGAATGTCTCCAAACATAGGAACAACCCAAACTAAAGGTCAAAGTGCACTTAGCTCTTTTGGGCTGCTTCTAGTTCTGTTTTTGACATTTGTTCTCGTTCTAGTGACCTTGATCTCCTTCTTAGAGCTTGGTCTTGAGCCTTATGACTTACACCACATAACTATAGACATTTCCTCATTGGTTGTAAGTCACGTCCTTATGTAGTGATCCTTGATGTGCCGTAGCTCTTCTCAACTCGATCACTCTTGACTTTGCAAGTCTTCTTCTTCACCCTTGGCTTTGGGTTCCTCAGCCTCTTTGACCTTCTCCCGTGCACTTGGTACCTCGAAGCTCTTCTTGCCTCCGTCCTTGGCGTCCTTGGCTTGATCAGTTGTCTCCGAGCTACGCACCTGAGTCTCACTTTATGCAATGACCATCTTACTTGTGATGCCCATTAATAATCCATCATCAAGTCCTTGGACCATCACACTTGTTCACTTGTGTTGAACCCTGTTAGCTTTACATTGAGCACCTGTTCAACACTTAGCACACTTGTTAGTCCTTTAATTGAGTTGTCATCCAAACACCAAAACCCACAAGAGAGCTTTCAACAGGGAGCTTTGTCAAGAAGGCTTATTCAACGAAGATGGATGGTATGATGATTTTAATCATGATACCTTTATTTTTTATGATGCTTCTCCCTTGGCAGCAGAACTACAGGCTACCCCATGGCCCCCATCATACAAGCCACCTCAGCTTCCCATGTATGATGGGCACTCAGATCCAAAGCAGTTTCTGATGAGTTACGAAGCAACTATATCTTCGTACGGGGGTAATACCGCAGTCATGGCGAAGTCCTTCGTCATGGCAGTCCGGAACATAGCCCAAACATAGTATTCTTCTCTTTGGCCAGGGACTATCACGTCGTGGCAGAAGCTCAAAGACATGCTGGTTACCAGTTTCCAAGGCTTTCAAACGAAGCCAGTCACAGCCCAAGCCCTGTTACAGTGCACGCAAGACCATGAGGAATACCTTCAGGCATATGTTCGAAGGTTCTTGCGACTGAGGGCACAAGCGCCTACAGTGCCTAATGAAATTGTCATTGAGGCCATGATCAAGGGTCTTCGGCTAGGACCTACTGCTCAATATTTCGCCAGAAAGACCCCACAGACTCTGGAGAAGCTGCTCCAGAAGATGGATGAATACATTCAGGCTGATAACGACTTCCGCCAAAGAAGGGAGGAAGCATACAAATTCTCTGAGATGACCAGGGGCTTCGGAGGACGAATCCACCTGAGGCATGTCAGGTCGATTCACAGCTCCAGTCAGAACGACGACAAAGGGAGCCAGCCTCAGAGGTCACACTACACTTCACAATCTTCGAGGCAACAGCAAAGTTCTTTCAGGCCACCAGCTCCAAGGGGCAGAGGCACCAAGGGCTTCGGAGAAAGGTTTGGGGATCAGCCAAGGAAGATCTACTGCTTATTCTGTGGTGAGGACAAGGGCCATACTACAAGAATGTGCCAAATCACTATTCAGAAGCAAAAGGAGATCGCAGAAGCCGAAGCTCGGCAGAATCAGCCGAAGCAGGTCTTGCACACTGCTTCGTGCCACTCTCCCTACATACCAGAGTATGTGGGCAATCATCCTGCAGCTTCTGTTGCTTCGGCTAGCCATTCACAGGCTTCCTGGCCACAGCTCCCACCTCCACCACCACTACAACCGACCTACTCCTGAAGCCAGCAGCCAGAAGGGCGCCAGCACACCCAGGAGCAACGGGAGTTCAGGGAGGAATCCGAAGCTCGCACAGTCAACAACACTTTGCCAGAATCAAAGCACATTTATTGAGCAATATCTTACCCCTGAAATACTTTTATGCTTTATGTCATTTTGTTTTTCATTAAGGAACAATTAATGTAAATATAGTTTTAATTCCTTGTAATAGTTTCGCTTCTATCAGAATGAAAGATATCTTCTTCACAGACTTACGAAGCTCAAAAGTCGTTCCTAAGGGAATGCACAGCTAAAAATCGCCGAAGCTACAAAAAGTCGTTCCTAAGGGAGCATGTTTTGCCGAATCTACAAAAAGTCATTCCTAAGGGAGCACAGTGTAAGTTTTCTGCTCAAAAGTCGTTCCAAAGGGAATGCAGAGCCAAATACCGCCAAAATATAAGGCGAAGAAGTTCAAAAGATGTTCCTAAGGGGATGTAGAACTTATACCGCCGAAATAGAAGGCGAAGAAGTTCAAAAGACGTTCCTAAGGGGATGCAGAACTTACATCGAAAAATAAGCGGTGAAGCCGAAAAATAAACGGTAAAGAGATTTTGATCGTTCCTAAGGGGACGCAGAGATTGTGTGTTTCAGCGTGGGCGTGTGGGTGTGTGTCTTCGGCATTAGCATCATTTTTCGCATCATATCATCACATCATCCCGCATGGCATCACATCATACATCATATCGCACCAATGAAACGAATTGAATACAAAGTCTATCTTCGGAAGAACGCTTTGTAAAAATGAAAATGTGCCAAGGCACAAAGTAAGCTGAGAAATACAGCTTCGTCAGCTCTGTTGCAAAAGAAGGGATTCCTTGTTTACAAAACATGGATATTTTTACGAAGCATGGTTGTTTTTATGAAGCATGGATATTTTCACGAAGCACGGATCTTTTTCTTTACGAAGCATGAAAAGAAGGGAAGGTGTTTTTTCGCCGAAGGCTCAAAACAGTATGTATATAAAGTTTCATACATCGCAAAGAAGTGAATTACAAATAATTTACATATTACATTCAAAAATATACACATCAAATATTACAATTTTGTTACAACAAAGCTACACTGTCCATCTAAAAATATTGTTACAATAAACGCTAGTCTTCTTTCAGAATCTTCTCTGCAACTTCATTTAGCAATTTGTTGACAACTTCGTCAACGATAGATTCGGCCATGTTGATGATCTCCAGTGCTTTCTTCATCTCTGGGTCGGCCAGGGGATCAAACGGTTCCGGTGGCGGAGATAATTCAGCTACAGAAAAAAAAATTTAAAAAAATCAATCAGTCCGAAGCTGCAAAAACAAATGCCGAAGCTAGATACCGCGAAACAATACCTATGCGTCTCTCGCGCTCTGCAGCTTCTTCAGCTTGTTTTGCTTGTACTCTGGCATCATGGATGTCTTTCTCGCTTTTCTTCATAATTTCGTGAGCCATCTCTCGACCACCATTTACCCAGATGTAATTATAAAATTTCCCGCCCATTAAACTTGCTTTAGCTGAGGGATCCTTTGTATCATCCACGGAGAAGGCAGCTTCGGCCTGGGCCAGGGTCTTGATATGGTCGCATCCCGCCTTCTCCAGGATGGCTGAAATTCCCCTCGCTCCAGAGAACGCGCAGACATCCCCGCGATCACTTAATATTTCTTCGAAAGCTTCGGCCTCTCCACTTATCCATTCGATAACACCTTCAGGGTCGCCTCGTATGAAGTTATCTTCGTTAGAATAGGCGCCCACGTTGGCGAAGCTAGCCTTTATTTTCTCCATGCAGCCCAAAGATTTTTCAAAACATCTTTCCTTAGATGCGCGAAGTTCTTCAACTGTTTTCTCTAAATAATTTTTCCAATATTCGCTACTCTCTCGGTTAGCTTCTGTGACAACGCATTTTTCTTTAGCCTCTGCCAACTGTTTCCAAAGGTCTTCGATTTCATTCTTTTGAATTTTGGCTTGAGCCTTGAAACTAGTTTCATCTTCTTTCACTTTGTTTACCAATGAAATCAAGATTTTGTCTTTTTCAAGACCTTTGTTCCTTAATTGAATTACCTCTGAACGAAGGTTGTTCAGAGCCATTGTATATCCTTCATCTTCAATGTTTTCTGGGCCCTTAGTGCATTGCTAAGAATCAGGCCCTGCAAATGGAGGAAAGAATAAGTATGACAAATAAAATATTCCATTTTTAAGTATAACTATAACTCTTATACCTTTAAGCTGTTATACGCTAAGCTATCAGCAAGCTCATCCTTCGATAAGATTGATAGGCCATCTTCCAACTTTGGGAATTCGATGCTTCTACCTATCTCCCGACAAACGGATAACTCTTTATTATCCGGGAGACAGTACAAAAAATTTTCTTCCCCACTGCCATTAAACACTAACGCCCCCCTTCGGATATTTCAATTTCAGGGCATAACGTAGTGCTTCTAGCTTTTCTTCTTGAGAAAGTCCTTTTCCCGAAGCATGACGAATGATATAATTGAAAGTCGCCTAGAGGGGGGGGTGAATAGGCAAATCTGAAATTTATAAATTTTAAGCACAACTACAAGCCGGGGTTAGCGTTAGAAATAGAGTCGAGTTCGAAAGAGAGGGCGAAAATAAATCACAAGCGAATAAGACGAATGACACGGTGATTTGTTTCACCGAGGTTCGGTTCTTGCAAACCTACTCCCCGTTGAGGTGGTCACAAAGACCGGGTCTCTTTCAACCCTTTCCCTCTCTCAAACGGCCACTTAGACCGTGTGAGCTTCTCTTCTCAATCAATTGGGACACTTAGTCCCCATAAGGACCACCACACAATTGGTGTCTCTTGCTTTGATTATAAATGTCTTGGGAACAAGAAATGGGGAAGAAGAAAAGTGATCCAAGCGCAAGAGCTCAAAAGAACACGACAAAACTCTCTCTTCTAGTCACTAATTGCTTTGAGTGGAATTGGGACTTGGAGAGATTTTGATTCAATCTATTTGTGTCTTGTATTGAATGCACTAGCTCTTGTATTGAATGTGTTGGCTGAAAACTTGGATGCCTTGAAGTGTGGTGGTTTGGGGGTATTTATAGCCCCAACCACCAAAGTGGCCATTGGGGATGGCTGCTGTCGAAGGGCGCACCGGACAGTCCGGTGCGCCACCGGACACTGTTCGGTGCGCCAGCCACGTCACCCAACCATTAGGGTTTGACCGTTGGAGCTCTGACATGTGGGGCCACCGGACAGTCCAGTGGGGCACTGGACAGTCACTGTTCACTGTCCGGTGCGCCTTCTGGCGCTGCTCTGACTTCTGCGCGCGCTGCCCGCGCACTGTAGCTCACTGTTCACCTTTTGCAGTTGACCGTTGGCGCTGTTAGCCGTTGCTCCGTATGGCACACCGGACAGTCCGGTGAATTATAGCGGAGGGCTCTTCTAGAAACCCGAAGGTCACAAGTTCGGAGTTGATCTCCCTGGTGCATCGGACAGTCCGGTGCGCCA
This sequence comes from Zea luxurians, assembly GCA_029449295.1. Taxonomy (NCBI): domain Eukaryota; kingdom Viridiplantae; phylum Streptophyta; class Magnoliopsida; order Poales; family Poaceae; genus Zea; species Zea luxurians. Next base: position 42,389 of record JAOPSE010000858.1, read on the forward strand.
GACCAGGGCAACCTTCGGTTTTCTTTGCTCCTTTGATTTGAACCCTTTCTCTTAACTTTGTATTGGTTTGTTGTGAACCTTTGGCACCTGTAGAACTTATAATCTAGAGCAAACTAGTTAGTCCAATTATTTGTGTTGGGCAATTCAACCACCAAAATCATTTAGGAAAAGGTTTTAGCCTATTTCCCTTTCAATCTCCCCCTTTTTGGTGATTGATGCCAACACAAACCAAAGCAAATATATAAGTGCAGAATTGAACTAGTTTGCATAAGGTAAGTGCAAAGATTGCTTGGAATTGAACCAATTTAAACATTCATAAGATATGCATGGATTGTTTTCTTCTTATTTAACATTTTGGACCACACTTGCACCACTAGTTTTGTTTTTGCAAATTCTTTGGAAAACTCTTTTCAAAATCCTTTTGCAAATAGTCAAAGGTATATGAATAATACTTTAAAGAAGCATTTACAAGATTTGAAATTTTCTCCCCCTGTTTCAAATGCTTTTTCTTTTGATTAAACAAAACCCCCCCTCAATGAAATTCTCCTCTTAGTGTTCAAGAGGGTTTTACAAATTGAGATAGAGTTTTCAAAGATACCAATTGAAGAACATTTAAAAACTTAAACTTGTTTTGAAATTTTTTTGAAATTGGCGTGGTGGTGCGGTCCTTTTGCTTTGGGCTAATACTTTCTCCCCCTTTGGCATGAATCGCCAAAAACGGATACTTGTGAGTGAAATATAAGCCCTTAATTACTTTCTCTCCCCCTTTGGCAAACAATATATGAGTGAAGATTATACCAAATTGGAGAGCGGTGCGGAGTGACGACGAAGGATGAATAATTCGATGGAGTGGAGTGGAAGCCTTGTCTTCGCCGAAGAACTCCATTTCCCTTTCAATCTATGACTTAGCACGAAATACACTTGAAAACCACATTAGTCATAGCATATGAAAGAGATATGATCGAAGGTATATAAATGAGCTATGTGTGCAAAATATCAATCAAAACTCCTAGAATCAAGAATGTTTAGCTCATGCCTAAGTTTGGTAAAAGTTTTCTCATCTAATGGTTTGGTAAAGATATCGGCTAATTGTTCTTTGGTGCTAACATATGCAATCTCGATATCCCCCCTTTGTTGGTGATCCCTCAAAAAGTGATACCGAATGGCTATGTGCTTAGTGTGGCTCTGCTCAACAGGATTATCTGTCATGCGGATTGCACTCTCATTTTCACATAGGAGAGGAACTTTGGTTAATTTGTAACCATAGTCCCTAAGGGTTTGCCTCATCCAAAGCAATTGCACGCAACAATGGCCTGCAGCAATGTACTCGGCTTCAGCGGTGGAAAGAGCTACTGAGTTTTGTTTCTTTGAAGCCCAAGACACCAGGGATCTTCCCAAGAGCTGACAAGTCCCTGATGTGCTCTTTCTATCAATTTTACACCCTGCCCAATCAGCATCTGAATAACCAATTAAATCAAAAGTGGATCCCTTGGGGTACCAAAGACCAAACTTAGGTGTATGAACTAAATATCTCAAGATTCGTTTTACGGCCCTAAGGTGAACTTCCTTAGGATCGGCTTGGAATCTTGCACACATGCATACGGAAAGCATAATATCCGGTTGAGATGCACATAAATAGAGTAGAGATCCTATCATCGGCCGGTATACCTTTTGATCTATGGATTTACCTCCCGTGTCGAGGTTGAGATGCCCATTGGTTCCCATAGGTGTCTTGATGTGCTTAGCATCTTTCATTCCAAACATGGTGAGTATGTCTTGAGTATACTTCGTTTGGCTGATGAAGGTGCCCTCTTGGAGTTGCTTGACTTGAAATCCTAAGAAATACTTCAACTCCCCCATCATAGACATCTCGAATTTTTGTACCATTATCCTACTAAACTCTTCACAAGTAGATTTGTTAGTAGACCCAAATATGATATCATCAACATAAATTTGACATACAAACAAATCATTTGCAATTGTTTTAGTAAAGAGAGTAGGATCGGCTTTTCTGACTTTGAAGCCATTAGCGATAAGAAAATCTCTTAGGCATTCATACCATGCTCTTGGGGCTTGCTTGAGCCCATAAAGCGCCTTAGAGAGTTTATAGACATGGTTAGGGTACTCACTATCTTCAAAGGCGAGAGGTTGCTCAACATAGACCTCCTCCTTGATTGGTCCATTGAGGAAGGCACTCTCCATGTCCATTTGATAAAGCTTGAAGCCATGGTAAGTAGCATAGGCAAGTAATATACGAATTGACTCAAGTCTAGCTACGGGTGCATAGGTTTCACCGAAATCCAAACCTTCGACTTGTGAATATCCCTTGGCCACAAGTCGGGCTTTGTTCCTTGTCACCACACCATGCTCATCTTGCTTATTGCGGAAGACCCACTTGGTTCCTACAACATTTTGGTTAGGACGTGGAACTAAATGCCATACCTCATTCCTCGTGAAGTTGTTGAGTTCCTCTTGCATTGCCAACACCCAATCTGAATCTCTTAATGCATCTTCCACCGGGTGATCTCTTTGTATTGCTCGGTGGACTCTTGGGTGTGGCGGTCTTAGACTCTCATCATCTTCCTTGTCTTGATCATTGGCATCTCCCCCTTGATCATTGTCCTCCTCTTGAGGTGACTCCTCTTGATTTTCATTTTCATCATCTTGAGCTTGATCCTCACCTTGAGTTGGTGGGGATGCTTGCATAGAGGAAGATGGTTGATCTTGTGCTTGTGGAGGCTCTTTGGATTCCTTAGGACACACGTCCCCAATGGACATGTTCCTTAGCGCGATGCATGGAGCCTCTTCATCATCTAGCTCATCAAGATCAACTTGCTCTACTTGAGCGCCGTTAGTCTCATCAAACACAATGTCACAAGAAACTTCAACTAGTCCAGTGGACTTGTTAAAGACTCTATATGTCCTTGTGTTTGAGTCATAACCAAGTAAAAAGCCTTCTACAGCCTTAGGAGCAAATTTAGATTTTCTACCTCTTTTAACAAGAATAAAGCATTTGCTACCAAAGACTCTAAAATATGAAACATTGGGCTTTTTACCGGTAAGGAGTTCATATGATGTCTTCTTGAGGATTCGGTGAAGGTAGAGACGGTTGATGGCGTAGCAAGCGGTGTTGATTGCTTCCGCCCAAAACCGGTCCGAAGTCTTGTACTCATCAAGCATGGTCCTCGCCATGTCAAGTAGAGTTCTATTCTTCCTCTCCACTACAACATTTTGTTGTGGTGTGTAGGGAGAAGAGAACTCATGCTTGATGCCCTCCTCCTCAAGAAAGCCTTCAATTTGAGAGTTCTTGAATTCCGTCCCGTTGTCGCTTCTAATCTTTTTGATCCTTAAGCCGAACTCATTTTGAGCCCGTCTCAAGAATCCCTTTAAAGTCTCTTGGGTTTGAGATTTTTCCTGCAAAAAGAACACCCAAGTGAAGCGAGAATAATCATCCACAATAACTAGATAGTACTTACTCCCGCCGATGTTTATGTAAGCTATCGGGTCGAATAGGTCCATGTGGAGTAGCTCAAGTGGCCTGTCGGTCGTCATGATGTTCTTGTGTGGATGATGAACACCAACTTGCTTACCTGCTTGACATGCGCTACAAACCCTATCTTTCTCAAAATGAACATTTGTTAGCCCCAAAATGTGCTCTCCCTTTAGAAGCTTATGAAGATTCTTCATCCCAACGTGGGCTAGTCGGCGATGCCAGAGCCAACCCATGTTAGTCTTAGCAATTAAGCAAGTGTCAAGTTCAGCTCTATTAAAATCAACTAAGTATAGCTGACCCTGTAACACTCCCTTAAATGCTACTGAATCATCACTTCTTCTAAAGACAGTAACACCTATATCCGTAAAAAGACAATTGTAACCCATTTTGCATAATTGAGAAACTGAAAGCAAGTTGTAATCTAAAGAATCTACAAAAAAACATTGGAAATAGAATGGTCAGGTGATATAGCAATTTTACCAAGTCCTTTGACTAAACCTTGATTTCCATCCCCGAATGTGATAGCTCTTTGGAGATCATGGTTTTTCTCATAGGAGGAGAACATCCTTTTCTCCCCAGTCATGTGGTTTGTGCACCCACTATCAATGATCCAACTTAAGCCCCCGGATGCATAAACCTACAAAACAAGTTTAGGCCTTGTCCTTAGGTACCCAAACGTCTTGGGTCCTTTGGCATTAGAAACGCACCTTGGGTACCCAAACACAAGTCTTTGAACCCTTGTGTTTGCCCCCAACATATTTGGCAACTACCTTGCCTGATTTGTTAGTGAGCACATAAGAAGCATCAAAAGCCTTAAATGAAATATTAGGTTCATTTGATGCTATAGGAGATTTCTTTTTAGGCAATTTAACATGAGTGGATTGCCTAGAACTAGATGCCTCACTCTTATACATAAAAGCATGATGAGAGCTAGAGTGAGACTTCCTAGAATGAATTCTCCTTTGTGCTCGGGATAACCAGCAGGATATAAAATGTAACCCTCGTTATCCTGAGCCATGGGAGCTTTGCCCTTAACAAAGTTAGACAATTTCTTAGGGGCATTAAGCTTGACATTGTCTCCCTGTTGGAAGCCAATGCCATCCTTAATGCCTGGCGTCTCCCACTATAGAGCATGCTTCTAGCAAATTTAAAATTTTCATTTTCTAAGTCATGCTCATTAATTTTAGCACTAAGTTGAGCTATGTGATCATTTTGTTGTTTAATTAAGGCTAGGTGATCATGAATAGCATCAACATTAATGTCTCTACATCTAGTGCAAATAGTAACATGCTCAACGGTAGATGTAGAGGGTTTGCAAGCATTTAATTCATCAATCTTAGCATGTAAAGTAGCATTTTCATCTCTAAGATTGGAAATGGAAATATTGCAAACATTTAAATCTTTAGCCTTAGCAATTATTTTTTCATTCTCAATTTTAAGGCTAGAGAGAGATGCATTCAATTTGTCAATCTTATTAATCAAACTAGCATTATCATTTCTAAGACTAACAATTGAATCATCACAAACATCTAACTTGTCAACCTTAGCAATTAACTTTGCATTTTCATTTCTAAGGTTTGAGATAATATCATGGCAAGTGCTTAGCTCACTAGTTAATTTTTCACATTTCTCTACTTCCTGAGCATAAGCATTTTTAACATTAACATGCTTCTTATTTTCCTTAATAAGGAAGTCCTCTTGGCTATCCAAGAGTTCATCCTTCGCATGAATAGCACCTATCAATTCATTTAGTTTTTCCTTTTGTTGCATGTTTAGGTTGGCAAAAAGGGCAAGCAAATTATCTTCATCATCACTAGAGTTTTCCTCATCACTAGATGTTGCATATTTAGTGGAGGCTCTAGATTTTACCTTCTTTTTACTGTCTTTTGCCATGAGGCACTTGTGGTCGAAGTTGGGGAAGAGGAGATCCTTGTTGACGGCGATGTTTGCGGCGTCCTCGTCGGAGGAGGAGTCGGTGGAGCTCTCATCGGAGTCCCACTCCCGGCAAACATGGGCATCGCCGCCCTTCTTCTTGTAGTATCTCTTCTTTTCCCTCCTCTTTCCCTTCTTGTCGTCGCCCCTGTCACTATCACTAGATAATGGACATTTTGCAATAAAATGATTAAGCTTACCACACTTGTAGCAAACTTTCTTGGAGTGGGGCTTGTAGTCCTTCCCCCTCCTTTGCTTGAGGATTTGGCGGAAGCTCTTGATGATGAGTGCCATTTCCTCGTTGTCAAGCTTGGAGGCGTCGATGGGGAGCCTACTTGATGTAGACTCTTCTTTCTTCTCCTCCGTCGCTTTGAAGGCAACGGGTTGCACCTCGGGTGTGGAGGTGGCACCTCGCTCGATGATTTGTTTGGAGCCTTTGATCATCAACTCAAAGCTCACAAACTTTCCTATCACTTCCTCGGGAGACATTAGCTTATATCTAGGATCACCATGAATTAATTGAACTTGAGTAGGGTTAAGAAAAACAAGTGATCTAAGAATAACCTTGACCTTTTCATGGTCATCCCATTTTGTGCTCCCGAGGTTGCGCACTAGGTTCACCAAGGCCTTGAGCCGGTTGTACATGGCTTGTGGCTCCTCTCCTTGGTTGAGCATGAACCGACCGAGCTCCCCCTCGATCGTTTCCATCTTGGTGATCTTGGTCACCTCGTCTCCTTCGTGCGTGGTCTTTAGTACATCCCAAATCTCTTTGGCACTTTTCAACCCTTTCACCTTATTACACTCCTCTCGACTTAGAGAGGTGAGGAGTATAGTAGTTGCTTGGGAATTGAAGTGTTGGATTTGGGCGACTTGGTCTGCATCATAATCTTCATCCCCCATGGATGGTACCTATGCTCCAAATTCAACAATGTCCCATATGCTTGTGTGGAGTGAGGTTAGGTGATATTTCATCATTTCACTCCACCTAGAATAATCTTCACCATTAAAAGCTGGTGGTTTGCCTAATGGAATAGAAAGTAATGGAGTATGTTTGGAAATGCGAGGATAGCGTAAGGGGATCTTACTAAACTTCTTGCGCTCATGGCGCTTAGAAGTGATGGACGGCGTGTCGGAGCCGGAGGTAGAAGGCGACGAAGAATCGGTCTCATAGTAGACCACTTTCTTCATTTTCTTCTTCTTGTCGCCACTTTAGTGCGACTTGACATGGGGAGGTGATTCCTCCCTTTTCTTGTTGCCGGACTCTCCCGATGGAGCCTTCCCGTGGCTTGTGGCGGGCTTCTCGCCGGTCACCATCTCCTTCTTGGCGTGAGCTCCCGACATCACATCGAGCGGTTAGGCTCTAATGAAGTACTAGGCTCTGATACCAATTGAAAGTCGCCTGAAGGGGGGTGAATAGGCAAATCTGAAATTTATAAACTTTAAGCACAACTACAAGCCGGGGTTAGCATTAGAAATAGAGTCGAGTCTGAATGAGAGGGTGAAAACAAATCACAAGCGAATAAGGCGAATGGCACGGTGATTTGTTTTACCGAGGTTCGGTTCTTACAAACCTACTCCTCGTTGAGGTGGTCACAAAGACCGGGTCTCTTTCAACCCGGTTTGGGACTTGGAGAGATTTTGATTCAATCTATTTGTGTCTTGTATTGAATGCACTAGCTCTTGTATTGAATGTGTTGGCTAAAAACTTGGATGCCTTGAAGTGTGGTGGTTTGGGGGTATTTATAGCCCCAACCACCAAAGTGGCCGTTGGGGATGGCTACTATCGAAGGGCGCACCGGATAGTTCGATGCGCCACCGGACACTGTCCGGTGCGCCAGACACATCACCCAACCGTTAGGGTTCGATCGTTGGAGCTCTGACATGTGGGGCCACCGGACAGTCCGGTGGGGCACCGAACAGTCACTGTTCACTGTCCGGTGCGCCTTCTAGCGCTGCTTTGACTTCTGCGCACGCTGTCCGTGCACTGTAGCTCACTGTTCACCTTTTGCAGTCGATCATTGGCGCTGTTAGCTGTTGCTCCACATGGCACACCAGACAGTACGGTGAATTATAGCGGAGGGCTCTTCCAGAAACCCGAAGGTGACAAGTTCGGAGTTGATCTCCCTGGTGCACCGGACACCATCCGGTGGTGCACCGGACAATCCGGTGCGCCAGACCAGGGCAGCCTTCAGTTTTCTTTGCTCCTTTGATTTGAACCCTTTCTCTTAACTTTGTATTGGTTTGTTGTGAACCTTTGGCACCTGTAGAACTTATAATCTAGAGCAAACTAGTTAGTCCAATTATTTGTGTTGGGCAATTCAACCACCAAAATCATTTAGGAAAAGGTTTTAGCCTATTTCCCTTTCAATAATCAATGCTTTCCTTTGAAGCTTCGGGAGCAAAAGTTTCATCCTTTTCAAATGCAACTTGCTCTGACGCCTTTTCTTCAATTACGACAGGCTCTGTCTCAGTGGGCACTGAAGGCCCAGCTTTGGTTTCAGCCTGAGTTATTGTAGCTTCGATTTCTGCCTGTTTTGTTTCAGTTTTGGATTGTGCCTGCGAAGCTTCGACAATTTTTTTTTGAAGGAGCAGGACTCAAGGATTTTGCTGTTTCTAACACAACATCTAGCACGTTTGCCATCCTTCTCCTCCTAGGAGTTGCGGCAGAACCCTTTTGTGCCTTCGGCACTGTCACCTCTGATGAAGGGCTCAAAATCTCTGGCATTTTCGTTATTTCTTCAATTTTTGACCCTTCAGCCTTATCTTTGTCAGCCTTCGATTTAACTAGCTCAACCAAAGGTACCTTCGGCATTGTAGTCGACTCTTTAGTTCTTTGCGCAGGAGGAACAATTTCTTTTGCTTTGGCAGCCGAAGAGGGCCCTTCGCCAAATTCAGGTATCACGGTCGGTTCGATGTAACGCGGCCGGTGAGTCAGAACCTTCATCTTCTTGCCCTTCGGCTCAGCTGTGATGGCCGAAGCGGCAACCTTTCCAGAAGCAGCAATCTTTCTTTTTACCCCTTGCCCTCGCAGCGGGTAACAATAGTTAGGGTAGACGAAGCCAATAGGATCGAATACCCTGTTCAACCTTTTCTTATTCCGACCTCCGAAGGCTGCGGACAAGGTATTGTCTTCTATCTTGGAATAAGCTCCAAGCAATTCATCACTTGTAGCTTCGATGCACTTCAGCCAGTCGTCGTTTGGTTCATCAAATTTATCCCCAAACCTGAATGTATACTTCAGCCGGACCAAATCACCTTCGCTAGAGTTAGTGATGGTCTCCTTCGGCATTTCCTAGCTTTCTACAAGCGGCCACACCCTGAAGGCTATGTGTTCTTGAATTAAATCCCTTGTCCCAATGAAAGAGCAAACAGTACTGAAGGCTTTTTGACACGCTTCGGCGGCATCATCAATTTCAACCTTCAGCCTTCGAAGGCCGAAGCGGGACTAGATGGGGCGCATAATGACTTCCTTAATATCTTCTCTTGCTTTCAAATCATTTTCACGTAAAACCATTCTTCCATCCAAGCTCCAGGCCATCTCTTCCAAAATGTTAGTACTGGATGGCTTGCGTTGGGGCGGGCGATAAACCCATAACAACCGAAGTTGTTGTGGTACTGTCCTTTACCCATTGCCTTCGTCTCATATAGCAATTCGTGCATATTGCAGAAGCACTTTGCGCTTGGCTCTAACCCCTGGCTCCTTACTGCCCAGACAAAAATCCCCATCCTTATTATGGCTTCAGGGGTGATTTGATGAAGAAAGATTTGGTAGGTCTTCAGCACTTCAACTATAAACTTACTCAAAGGAAACCGAAGTCCAGCCTTGAAGAAGCTTCAGAAAATTACAACTTCGTTCTCCTCAGGGGCAGGGACGTTGTTGTCTCTGCTAACCCTCACAATAGACATATCCCGAAAGTACCTTCCTCTCATATTCTCAAGATGACTCTGTTTGATGGTTAATTTTCCAAAGATTGAATGACTTGGCCTCTAGGGCCGATCCTCAGAATCTTCGTCCTCATTTTCTACATCATAGCTATCGCTGTCACCAGTATCTTCGGACAAGCCCTCCAGTATCTCTTTAATAATCTTCTCTATATTTGTTTTTGCCATAGACTCGACAAATCCAGCAATATAAGAATCCACAGTCTTCTCCTCCTAAAAAACCTTCTCCTCTTCAGTCAACTTCGCCTCAGCACCAACCTTCTTGTCTTGAGACATTTCTTCTTCAGAAATGATAAAAATGCGTCTTTTAAACCAAAGCTCAGAGAGCTTGAAAAACTAGCAAGCGCTAGTGGCCAAGAGCTATAAAATTGAGAAAATAAAGCAAATGGCACAAGCAACATATCAAATGTAGTTGGTGTGAGTTCTTATTTATACGCTCAGCGCGCTCTAAATTGGGGGGCCCCGTCTATCATTGACTGTTGCTATTCTAGCAAAGGGAAGGTGTTTTTTCGGACCTTCAGCTTAAGGCCTTCGTCCATGTCGCAGTCTGAATTTGTTATCTTAACAAATTAATACTACGAGGGGCTACTGTTGGGGGCCTTCGTCTTCCGAAGGTCCTCAAAAACATGATTAACAATATTTCCCAAGTGTAATATATGTATAGGAACCTTCAGACTCGGGATGAAGCTGCCCACAATATGAAAAGCATGGTTGGGACGAAGGTCAAACCAGTTCCGAAGCTACGCACAAGGAAGCTTCGGCTCAGTAGCAGAAAAGGAACCGACTTAAAGAAGAAAAGGCTATTTAGTCCTCGATAGATTTTTCTAATGTCAATAGTAAACATGAAGGGCATGAATGTAATTTTGCACAGGTTGCGCCCTGTGTCTATAAATAAATGAACAGTACCCCTATACTATTCATGCTGACTTGTACTCGCTTATGCGTCACGCTTGTACTTTTGACCTTCTATCAAGCCGAAGGTATATTTGTAACTCAATATTGTTTCTGTCTTTCCATGATAATATAATAAGAATGAATTAATAATGTTATATAATTGTTTATATTGTCTCTTATATTTCATATGCTTCTTCTTTTATTAACATATATTACGTTGATGAAGGTATGTCCTTCATGACCTTCGTCTGAAGATCATTATATCATAAGGGAAATAATGCTTCGAAGGACGAAGGACATTAACATTCAACATTCTGTGTTGCCTTGTTCTTAATTCATAGCATTTGAGAACAAGTCTCCAACAACTACCTAGTTTACAAATTATTTTGTTAGAAGAAAAAAGAGTATAATCAGGTCTATACAAAGTTCGTAAGTTCAGTTCATTATCTAATGTTCATAACAAAAGTAAAATTACATCACATACTCTAATTCAAAGCTACAAAAAAACATCTAACTAGCATTATCTCTAACTTTGTGTTCTTCATAAAGTACATTAAAGTGTGGAATGAAGTGTGGGTTTAATAAATATATGGGCCTTTTTGTGCCTCTATATGGGCCATTTCGTGTCTGCCTTAAACGGGCCATGCTCGTGCCCGCCCATGGGCCGCGACCTTGGCCAAACCCGGCCCGATATATCAGGCCATGTCGGCCCGGCACTAAAATATTGCAGGCCGTGTCGTGTCTGAGCCATGCTTTTTTTTTCCGTGCTTCGGGCCGGCCCATCAGACCTGGCCCAAATGTACACCCATATGTATATCTCCCTCGTTATTTCAAACTACACTCTGCCCATAGACTATAATATATAGTATAAAATAGTATTTTGTATGATCATTTACATATCTGTTGGAGACGATCTGATAACCACCTAGACAGCGAGGCAGGGGACATCGGCCGTGGGCGCTAGGAATGGCGATGGTTAAAACTCATGGGCACAAGATTTATAAATTCACACCCACAAGGTTAATATTATGCCCACACCTGTTACCTTTGATAGGTACAATATGTCTGCTGATATTTGGCATTCTATATGTCAAATAGCTATTTGACACCACATGCATTACACGTGCATGCAAGTCAATCTAACTGAGTCTGTCAATTTTTCGTGAATTGTCGCGCACACATTATCTTGCGACTCGTTTAAATAATTCCAAATAATTATTTACTAAACCTTGTATTCTAATAAGTATGCAAAATAAGTAGGCACGCATTGGTACATGTTTTAATGCTCCGTTTAAAAAAGTAATGTCTACTAAAATGAGTGTCAAAATCGAAAATCGGTTTCACTATTGTGTTCGTCACAATAAAAGCTTCAAAATCAGATCCTACTTGACATATTTATCTTAAAGTCTATTTATTGTATTTTCGAAGTGTCGGTCATTTTAGTTATTAGTGTCAGTCATTCTATGAATACTCAGTCATTTCATCTATTAGTCTCAGTCATTTATGAGATATGTTGAGAGAGAAGTTATTTTAGTGGGTCAGTCATTCTAAAAAAATAGAAATTACATTAAAGAAAGTGAACAAACTCAATCATTCTTGAATACTCAGTGTTGTTCATTTGTTTTCAATTGATGTATGGAATAAAAAACAAGGCAACACAATGTTAAAAGGTAGAAAACTTCGTCCTTGAAGTGCTATCGCTTCGGGTAACAACTCAAGGACGAAGGTAGAGTATAATCGAACGGTATACACAAAGCATGATGAAGTAAGATATGAGAACTCATCTTATATGCCTTAGCATTTTATTTCTCTTCTCACACAAGATAAGTTTATAATCATACCTTTGGCTTCTTGATGCAAGATAGCACGAAGGTGTTTTGGAGGCTGAGCTATACGAAGCTGTAGCATCTGGCTAAAGGTACTTTATACGAGGTATTGTTCATCTATTTATAGGGCAGAGAAACCGACCTAGTACAGGATTACAATTGTGCCCTTCACTGTTTACAAACGCCACCAGTACAGTAGCGTATTTTCTTCATCTTCGACTGTGCAGGTTCAGACCTTCGTTGCCTTCTCCTTTGGCTTGCACCCGAAGCCTCCCTGCTGTCACCGAAGCTATTGACATTAGCTAACACCCTTTCATTCACACGCATGTGCAAAGCTTCTCTGCACGCCTTCCCATCCGAAGGTTTTCTTCGTCCATGAGTGGAGATATTCCTGAAACACACTAGCTTGCATCAAAGTAAAAAGGTTAAACGAATGATCTTCGGCATAAACGGCTCCCAACAGTAGCCCCTTGCGGAAAATTATAACTTGGAAGCCCTATGCCGAAGATCCAAAAAAACACCTTTCTGAAGCTCGTTTAGGAAGATGATACATTTGAAGTAAAAACGGGTGACCCAGAAGTTAAGTCGTCGGGGGTGGGGACTTGGGACGCTGCGCGGGTGAAAGTCGCCTAGAGGGGGGTGAATAGGCGAAACCTAAAAATTATAAACTTTGAACACGCACTTCACTCGGGGTTAGGGTTAGAGATAAATAATCTTGAATTCGGAGTGTGGAAGATAGTTCCTCTTGCTATGAGTTTCTCAATCAATGCGGATAACTTTGGGAGCAAACTCAAAACAATATGAGCAAGGGAACTTTAGAGAGAGAGGAGAGGGGAGAAACAAATCGAGTGATGAAGATCAACACAAATGAACACGATGATTTGTTTCCCAAGGTTCGGTTCCAAGGAACCTACTCCCCGTTGAGGAGGCCACAAAGGCTGGGTCTATTCCAACCCTTTCCCTCTCTCAATCGGTTACTTAGACCGGTCGAGTGCTTCTTCTTAATCACACGGGTCACTAAGACACCGCAAGGATCACCACACAATTAGGTGTCTCTTGCTAGCTTTACAAAGCACTTGAGAAGTTTAAAGTGAGAAGAAGAAAGGAATCCAAGAAACAAGAGCAACAAAAGAAACACAAAACACCCTTTCTCAAGTCACTAAGCACTTGATTTGATTTTGGAGCTTGGAGAGGATTTGATGCTTTGATTGTGTCTTTGGAGTATATTCTTTGCTCTTGTATTGAATGAGAAAAGTGAGAAGCTTGTATAGCTTGAATGGTGGTGGTTGGGGGGGTATTTATATCTCCAACCACTATTGCAGCCGTTGCTGTCGATGGGCACACTGGACAGTTCGGTGGTGCACCGGACACTGCACTGTTCACTGTCCGGTGCGTGCCATGTCAACCGACCGTAGGGGTTTGGAGCTGTTGACAGTTGAAGTCTTCTATCCTCTTGTGGCAATGGACAGTCCAGTGGCACACCGGACAGTCCGGTGCGTTCTGACTTTGCAGACTGACTCTGACTTCTAACAGTTAGGCTGTTCTGTAGTCAACCATTGGCGAAGTTGACCGTTGCTCCATTGGCTCACTGGACAGTCCGGTGGCTCACCGGACAGTCTGGTAAATTTTAGTGGAATGACTCTGAGAAACCTCGAGAGCGGCTAGTTTGCGAGGTGCTCGGGCCTAGGCACCGAATAGTGTCCGGTGCGCCACTGGCTGCACCAAGTCTTGTATGCTCCAAACTTTGTAGAATTCTTTCAAGTCTTTTTCTTTGTATGTTAATGTTGAACTTTATGGACATGAGAAAAATAGCAGCTAGACAGACTAGTTAGTCCATATGGTTTGTGATGGACGTCAAACACCAAAATCGATTATAGGAAATTGATGCCAACACAAACCAAAGCAAATACAAAGTGAAGAAATGTAACTGGTTTGCATTTTGTGAGATGAGCATAAGTTACTTTGAAATGAACCAATTGAAAGTACTTCTACGCGTATATGGTTGTTTTGATATGTTTGACATTTTGGACCACATTTGTACCACTTAGTTTTATTTTTACAAATCTTTTGGAAAAGTCTTTTCAAATTCTTTTGCAAATAGCCAATGGTATAAGAATATGATTTCTAAAAGCATTTTCAAGTTTTTGAAAATTCTCCCCCTTTTTCAAATGCTTTTCCTTTGGCTAAATAAAAGCTCCCCCTAAAGAAGTTCTCCTCTTAGCTGTCAAGAGGGTTTTTGCAATTTGAATAATATCTCCCCCTTTTTGAAAAAGTTTTTAGAAAGCAGGGTGGTGATGCGGTCCTTTTGCTTTGGGCCTATTAATTTCTCCCCCCTTGGCATTAAGCGCCAAAAACGAAGAAACCTTAGAGGCCTATTATTCTCTCCCCCTTTGGAAAAGGATATGAGTGAAAGTTCATGAGGATGGCAAAGGATAAATGATACTGACAGAGTCGTAGTGGAAGCCTTTCCTTTGCTGAATACTCTATTTTCCTTTCAATCTAAGACTAAGGATAGAAACACACTTGAAAGCACATTAGTCTTAGTCTTTGGCACAAGAAGAATATGTAAGGCCCAAAATTTGGGTAATAAAATAAAATAAAATATCATGAAATAATAAAATAAAGATATAGAGATTAAGTGTGGTGAGAATTTTTGAAGACCTCTGAAATCTATTAGGTTTCTCCTTCCTCATATTCCAGACAATAATTTCAAATTAGTTAAGTAACCGATAATTTAATAAAGAAAAGTTTAATCTCTTGATGATAATTTTTGGGTGATGCATTTTAGGGAAAACATAAACTTGATCCCTGATTTTCAAATAAAAACATAAGATAGAAAATAAGAATAGGACTTTAATAAAACTAGTTATTCCTCCCATAAATAAATAACAAGAAAAATAATAACTAATAATATTAAAAATAGTAGAGGTCATATTCACAGTAGTAATGACGTTGACACTGGGAGTATGAAATTCAAAACAAGGATTTGAATATGGTTTAAATGCTTCAAATTTGGAAAAAAGTAAAAGAATAAAAAAAGAAAAACCTTACCTGCGCCTGGGCCGTTTCTTCTCTGCTCGGCCCACAAAACACACCACGTGCGCGCCATCCTGGACGACCCAGTTCGTGCGCCTGCAAACCCTCTCCGCACCAAACTCTTACCGTGCGGGCCCCTCAGACCTGTCACCAGCCATCGCCCACGCGCTAATGGTCGCTGCGTCGCTGGACCCACGCGTCATACTCAGCGCGCCTCGGTCGTCATCCTCATGCCGCCAATGGCGCACTCCATGCCGAAATCGCCACACCGTGAGTCCGCGCAACAAACCGAGCGAAATCCTCTCGGTCGTGGCATCTAGATGCTGTTAAGTAGTTGGTTCTTCCCTCTCCTAAACCCTATTTCCCCACTCGCGCCGGTAAAGAGAAAGTTAGAGAGAGAGGGGCCTTCCAGCGCCACCGTGGTTTGGGTCCTCGGCGAGATCTCCGACCATGGCGAGTGGAGCCATTGCTCCTGGAGTCTCCACCGCACGCGTAGGAATCTTCGCTGGGCAAAGACCATCGCCGGGGAGCTGGTGATTTCTTGTCGTCGTTGTTCTCCCCCGCCGTTCCGCCGTGTGTCACGCATGGTGAATATCGCCAGCCTCCTCGGTGAGTACTGCTGCTTCATATCCGTCCTGTCATATGATTCTTTTGCGCGCGGTAAGACTCGGAGTAGGGCCAGGATCCGTGGTTGTGAGTCACATCGGCGAGGCGCCGCCGTGGGCTGGCATTGCCACCGCATCGGCCAGGCGAGAGAGGGACTATACCCCGGGGCCATCGATCTCTTGCTTTATAGCCACGATTAGATCATAGGTACCGATTCGATGGGGCCATTTTGGACTGTTGGATCGTAGTGTGGCGGATCGGATCAGATCGCACTTAGGTGATCTGACAGTCGTCAATACGGGATCCAACGGTCGCATCTGCATATCGGTTCACGTAAGCACTGATTTAATCTGGCATGTCCGTTTCCGATCGGGCGGCCGATACCCCTTCAGCTGGTGGTCTTTCACATGAGCCCTTGCCTTTTCTGGGTATCCAACCCGCCGTCCATGCGGCTGTAGCTCTGAGTCTAGGAAATTTTTATATCTCAGCCCCTGTCTTTTCCAGAATTCATGCGCGCAGTCCAGGGATCAGAAGAAGTTGATAATTAATAACAGAAATAGAATTATAGTGGAAAAATAAATGTTGGAACTTGTATAATTTATAGAAATTTCATACTAGCTCCTTTTTAACCCATTCCAGTTTCTATAATTTTGTTTTAATATTGTATATCAACTAGTAACACTGTTTAGCCCTGAAACTTGAATTAAAATTGTTCATTTGAATTAATCTATTCTAAGTACCTAATAACTTCGGAAATTCATAATTTTTTCGTTTTAACTCCGATTTTATTCGTTCAAGTTGCGTTAATCTCGTATAAATATTTGCTATGCAGTAACAATATTTATTATGCCATGTCCCATTATTTTATAATTAGATCTTTATTTAACTTATGTTGGATAAACTACTTATCATTATAATCTACTAGAATATAATCTATGGTCAATTTATAACTTAGATTAAAGTTGAGATAAATATTTATAGAATAACCTCTCATATGATTTACACTAACCAATTTATAATATAGTTTAATATTTTAATCACACAGATTTTCTTTAAAATCATAACTCCTTAACCGTCACTCCGATTTTAGTGGTTCTCGTTCCCACGATCTCGTAGCAACGCGTAGATCATTATTATGCAGTATGTTCTTATGTTTGGCGTGATGTTAATTTTGTCTATACCATGTTTGTTTGTATTGCTACGACTAGCAGTGAGGTCACGAGGATCTAAAGAATCACCCTAGTAACTGGAATGTCAAGTGTCAGGCAAGTTGTGCCCTTGACCACTTTTTACCCAATAATGTTCTTTAATATCACTTACTCTTGCATAGGTTTAATTTTGATGGGACCCGATAGGTCACCCTAGATTGTTTATCTCTTTACCTTGTTATCCCTGAATCACTTGGGTAGTTTTGTTATTGCTTCATATGGTTTTGGGATAATATTTCATTATATCCATGTTCCAGTTATTTTGTTATTCTATTTATGTTCATGTCAAGATCATTAATGTTAATTGGAACATGGAGCTTAACTTGAGAAACACGTGCCACCACAAGGGTAGTATGGGATGCCCTTGGCTGACTAATTAGGAAAGCTAGTGGAAGACTACCTTACCCAAAAAGGGCAAGGGCAGTAGGGGAGTTGCATGCAAGGAGGTTCTCGAGTTGATTTTGCTACGATGGCGGTCGGACGGGGGATTCTTGCAAGTGCTCTTTCCATAAACTATAGCCGGTTTTTGGAAGCTAGTGGAACTTTGTAAAGGCCTCGTAGTGTTACCCTGCCTCGCTTCCTTGGTAGAGGTGTATGGGGCCCGTACAACCCCGTGGCAGATGGGTAACATTACTTGTGGGTATAGGGTACAACCTCTGCAGAGTGTAAAACTGGTATACTAGCCGTGCTCGCGGTCATGGGCAGCTCAGGACTCTCGCATGATTAATTTATGGAACTTAAACTCAATTTGTCATTTGCATTGCATAGGATTATGTATTAATTTTGTTCTATTACTTTTATTAAGGTTTGGTATTTACTTACATTTAGTAACTGCTAATAAAATTTTGACCAGCTAATTAAAAGTAATGCTCAGCTTTAACCCCTGTTGTTGACTAGCCTTACACATCACATGAACTCCCACCTTTGGTGAGTTCATGCCCACTGGTTTCCCCACAACTTGTTGAGCTATGATCATGTGTGAGCTCACCCTTGCTGTCTCACACCCCCACAGGAGAAGAACAGGTGGTTCTGGAGGAGCCACAAAGCGAGGAGTTTGATCTGATCTAGGTGGCGTTTCCCCAGTTGACTCTTGCGCCAAGGATGATCCTTAGTTTGTTTTATGTTTATCTTTTATTTTATAATAAGACTTCCGCTATGTAATAAATACTCTAATGTTATTGTGACATTTATCTATATACACTCTGTTATTATATATGTTGTCTTCTTGGCGCATGTATGAGATGCACCCGGCTTTGTCCCTTAAAGCCCGGGTGTTACAAAAGTGGTATCAGAGGAATGTTGACTGTAGGACAAAACCTAGATAGAAATGGACAAACCCTTACCTACTTACCTAACTCTGGTTCTTTTCTAAACTTATCTTAATCCTATCTCATCTATTTCCGCTTTACTCTGATTATTCTTACCTGTTCCTTCTAAAGACAATTGTGGATTTCACACTTTGACATCCTGTGCCTAAAGTGACCTTTAGGAATAGGAGACCTACTCTTAGGAACAAAAGTAAAACTATTTTTATAGGTATCTATACGCTTGAGTGTTTGTTCTTGTGATATTTATCTGATTTGGATCTTTGATTGAGTGTGATGAATTGTGGAGTAATGTCCACAATTACATCTGCATATACATATAGACATAAATAGAATTCATAAGATAACTAAAAAACCTAGATTATCCTCCGTTAAAGTGTATCTATTTTAAATGGATCCATCTTACCTTAAAAGATTCTCTCTTATCGTAAAAGACTCTCTCTTATCTTAATAGATCCATCCTATCTTAAAAGATACTCTCTTACCTTAATAGATTCATCTCATCTCGAAAATATTTTCATCTTATCCCAATAGATCTAACTAATCTCAAAAGATTCTATCTTATTCTTATAAATTCACCTTGTCCTAGTATGTACACTTATCCAAACCACTTTGCTCATCTCATAATAGATTAACAAGCATGATCTATTCCAAAATAAATTAAGTAAATCTTATCTATTCTAATCTGATTACACCAATTTAACTCTGATCCCATCTAATCAGATCAGATCTAATGTAATGGACAACCATGTTAGATAATACTGGTAAAATAAGATTGGATCCTACTCTTATAAATATGTTTTAATCTAAATTGGAGTCTTAGTCCAACCTGGCCATACGCAACTACCTTAACCACCCAATAGTTGCATAACCCCTCTGTTTTAACCGACATAGATTCTGACCTACCTACACTATGTAATTCATCCTATCTCAAAGGATTCTAACACATATTGATAATACATATTCTACCCTGGTAGATCTATCTAACTTAAACTAAGTTTAATCCAGTTACATCCCATCTAATCTAGACCCTACCTAATTTAATATGGTCTAATCTATGTTACAAGTATTAACTAAACCATAATCCTATAAATGGGTTTTAAATCTGAATTGGTGTCATAGACCAACTCGTCCATGAAATCACGACCTAGCATGTGTTATAGGTTGCTCAACCCATTTATCCAAAAAAAGCAAAACTCTGTTTAATCTACCTACCCCATATACCCGCAATTGTTATCCCAACTCAGATAATGGCATCTAACACCATGACCGATGGTCCCTAATTCAGACCCCCAAAGGAAGCCCGATTATGCCATAGTACACTCATTCTATGTCAACACTTACCAAATAGCTAAAACATGATGTACCCCTGTTTCTATACCACACCTGCTAACGACATAAAAAGAATTTTAGGTGTAAAAAAATACTAGAATTTCATAAAGATGAAGTCAGCCTAATAGGCTCAACTAAATGGTATTCTTAAATAAGATTATTTAATC
The DNA here is from genome assembly GCA_029449295.1 of Zea luxurians. Lineage (NCBI taxonomy): Eukaryota > Viridiplantae > Streptophyta > Magnoliopsida > Poales > Poaceae > Zea > Zea luxurians. The sequence goes on from JAOPSE010000858.1 coordinate 62,150, forward strand.
TAATGTGATTTAATCCAATGTGGTCTGCTTAAACAGATTAGTGGTACTTGAACCCTACTAACCGGGTGTTACCTTAACTTAGCACATTAGACCAACTCAACCATGAGCAAAAGAGTTAACCCAACCCATAGAGTCATGATGAATGGCATGATCTATCTGTCCCCACCAAATGTCAAACAAGTTTTTGACCTACACCATATAGTTTATCTCATTATGATAGATTCTATCATACCTTTGGACATTCACCTTATACGACTAGTTATCCCAATCTTGATATAAAACAAAGATTAAGCACTACTAAAGAATTTTCAGATCATAACTAGCTACTAGTTTATTCATTCCGCTTATCCAATAAATTCCCTTGCAAAACTATTTTGCCATATGCTTCTAACTCTCATGGTCAATACTAGGAAGGGAAGATTATCAAGCAACATCAAACAGAAATGAATCCTCCAAATCCTCCACCGGTTGGAATCGACCAAGTGGTTGCCACCCAAATGATGATAATACAACAAATGGCAGACATGGTTACTGAAATGCAAAGTCAGATAAGACAAGAATGCCAGGAAATACGTCAGGACCGGTTGGGGATACGTCGAGAAATAAGGCAAGCACAGTTGGAAAGACAATGACAACAACAACCTCCACCACCACCACCAGCTCCACCAAGCTACATAAATATATATATATATTACTACTCTTTGTAAGACCTAAATGTTACCTTAGTTAGTAGCTAGTATTTTACTATATTGAGAATACTAATAAGGTCTAATTGACCCTATGTGTTGCTAATAAATTATGCATCATGCTGAGATTTTTGTTTGTGCATATGTTTTAAGATACCATGGTTATATAGCTATCGGTACCCTAAAACAGGGGTATCCCTTACTACAGTGTGAAGACGCGGTGCCCACGCGACTATCTCTAGTCACGTGGCGAACAGCACCTGACCCCACCACGTGGACGGCTCCGAGGCCACCACGTGACCAGAGAAGACAAAATCCTCTAATGTATTAACAGTGGGTCCGGACCCCCATGGGAAAGTGTCGGACCCCTGCATATACGGACCGGACCTCCGGGCAAGGTCCAGGACCTCCATGGGTACAAACCGGACCCCTGGGACGGGTCCCGGACCCCTTTGTGTGGGGTTCGGGCCACTCATGGCAGGGTCTCGGGATTCTGGGAGAAAGAATACCCGGACCATAATCAAGACCAGGCGGGGGTCCGGAGCCGACACATGTCCAGACCATGCCGTGTACACTTCTGCTCCACACTCAGGCGGAGATCCGATGCTGCCACGTGGCCCACTGCCCGTGACGTAAGCCAGCGGGCGGAGCATGACATAAGGCCTCTGGGCCACGCGACCTCTGCATTTATTGCGGATAAGACGCACCACCTGTCCACTCCACTGGTAGGCGATGTGCCGCCTCAGCATTTAATGAGCCCTATCCACTCCACTGGCAGGCGATGTGCCGCCTCAACATTTAATGTGCCCTGTCCACTTCGCTGACAAGCGGCGACCAGGCCATCCTATAGGCGGCGTGCCTGTCCATTCCGTTGGTAAGCAGTACGCCCGTGCTGCGGCATACACTATGCTCATCATCACTCGCGCGTTATCGAGGAAGCACCGCGGGATTACAATACTATATGCACTACAGACATTATGGCGCTCGAAGATCACCCCGGCGTTACAGGCAGTAGTTACTTCCTTCCATTTTGCCCTTGGGCCCACATGTCGGGGCTCAGCATCCTTGTATGTGCCCCCTTGAGCTATAAAAGGGAGGGCACACGACGTTACAAGGTAGATCCTACTTACACGCTCTCACACTCACTCAAACTCACAAGTTCATACAAGCTCTCAAGCTCAATACATCACACAGTGGAGAAGGGTATTATGCTCCGGCGGCCTGAACCACTCTAAACCCTTGTGTGTTCTTGTGTTCTTCCCGATTCCATCTAGCAGGCAAAACGCTTAGGCCCCTCCTCATCTTAGGATTTAGGGCGGGTGTGTTCCGCCACCCGGCCGGAGAATTTCCTCTTCGACATTTGGCACGCCAGGTAGGGTGCTAGGCTTTAGGTTTTTGCTTGTTTTTCTACTCGACATCATGGTCCACATCGTCGAGCACCATGATTTCATGCCCGAGGACTTCATGGTGGAAGAGGCGGCTGCCTCCTCCACACCACGGGCCACCGACCTCCCGGCGCCTGGTGCAGCTGCTGCTCTGCACTCGGCACAACAGCACACTCCCGCGCAAACGTCTAGGGCATGAAGGGCTGTGCCTAGAGCGCTATCTGTGGCCAGAGAGTTGCTGCGCCACCCTCCTAGCTCCACGGCCTCGCTGGGGGCCATGAAGCAGTAGCGCGACGATGTCGACCGTCTGCTCGGCATGGCGCACTCTAGCTCAACCAGGCCCAAGCCTCGGTCATCCTGGCATCAACATGAGGCGTCGGCGTCTGTGCGCTTGCCCTCGGTGAGGGCCGCACTAACCGAGGACTCGCAGGCGGAGCTCAACCACCGGCGAGCGGGAGAGGACGCTCCAGTCTCTATGGAGAGGTCTAATGACCTACGGGCAGAACTCAACCGCAGGCGTGCGGGCGAGGATGCCCGCGTCTCTCTAGAGAGGGCGCGTGAGCACTGACAGAACGTTGAGGGTCGCAACCTCGACTACGACTTCACTGTGGTAGCACCGTAGACCCCAACGGGCGCCCGGATCCAAGCAGGTGTCCCATTGGCCAGCGTGGGCTGCGCCGCACTGGCGGATCATCTTCGCGCAGCGACCTAGCCATCCAAGTTCCGGCCACACCTGCCAGAGAAGTACGACGGTACGTCAAATCCGTCAGAATTCTTGTAGGTTTACGTCACCGCCATTATGGCAGCCGGTGGAGACACCACTGTAATGGTGACATACTTCCATGTTGCCTTGTCTGGGCCGACCCATACTTGGCTCATGAACCTTGCCCCAGGATCGATCTACTCCTGGGAAGAACTCTGCGCGCGGTTCACAGCAAACTTCGCCAGCGCTTACCAACAGCATGGCGTGGAGGCTCACCTCCACGCAGTGAGGCAGGTGCCTGGGGAAACTCTCCAAGCGTTCATCTCCCGCTTCACCAAGGTACGAGGCACCATACCTCGTATTTCAGATGCTTCCATCATCATTGCTTTCTGCCAGGGAGTACATGATGAAAATATGTTGGAGAAGTTAGCCACGCATGACGTGGAGACTGTCACCACACTCTTCGCTCTGGCTGACAAGTGCGCCAGAGCCGCCGAAGGCCGTGCATGGCACTCGGCACCATAGACCGGAGTCGCCTAGACGGGTAGCTCGGGTGCCGTCTCCCAAGACGGCAAAAAGAAGAAGAAGAAGAACTGTGACTCCGAGAGGCCGCCGTCTGCTGCTCCGGTCGTCGTAGCCGCGACTGGGGGCCGGGGCAAGCGCAACAAGCGCCCACGACCACAGAGGGGTATCAGCGGCTCATGTCCTGTGCACCCCAACAGTCGCCATAGCTCCACGGAGTGTCACGAGATCATCGAGCTCACGAAGCGTGTCAGCGAGCGGCGCGGGCAGACCTCCAGGGATGGCTCCCCACCTCGTCGCCATCCTAGCAAGGAAAGGATCGACGACGACGAGGTGGCCGCGGGAGAATGGGACCTCGGGTATCAGTCACTCGAGGGGTCCTGAAGGATGTTTTCACCGGAGGCTCCCACTCCGGCGACGACAACTAGCCAGGCCACCGGGGAGATCCCGTCCTTCCTGGTCTACGAGACCGAAGCCTGCCTTCCCTCGGAAACCCTTATGGGCTCCCCACGGGTCCAGAATTTTGATGAGTCCATGCAGGAACCGCTGCGGTGTGAGGACGTGGACTTCATTAACGAGCGCAGGCGGCAAGCAATGATCCGAAATGCACGATACAACCAGGCGCTCAGGCACTACCACGAACTGTTCGTGCATAGTAGGGAGCTCAGGGTCAGGGACCTAGTCCTACAGCGAGTACTGAACCGAGAAGGGCTCCACAAACTCTCCCCCAGTTGGGAAGGACCCTTCAAGGTGACGGAAGCATGCTGACCCGGGGGTGTCCACCTCGCCACAGCTGAAGGAGTGCCTCTTCCTAATCCCTGGAACATAGAGCATTTCTGTAAGTCCTACCCACAGGAGCGAGTCCGAGGGGTTAAGGTTTCTTCTTGTAACTAGGTTGTGCATATGTGTACGCCAGCCCGATGAGGTCCGCCCTCATAAGCCCGGCCTATTGGTCTGCACCCATGCATGTCAAGTTATAAAGAAAGAATTTACCCCCTCAGATGTGCTCCTGTGATGGTTCTATTCTGCTACAGATTCCAGATATTCTTTTTTATCTAACCCACCCATACAGTTCCCCACCCTTGCTGGTATCATGACATACGAATTGAGTAGCCGGGCTTGCAGTTTAGGACCCCTCTACGAAAGCAGGGGGGTCCGGCAGCCTAGGGGCCGGTTCTAGAGAACGGGTACCCGTTCCTTGGGGTGGTCCGAAGCTGTGTAGCCGCTTAGCTTGGTTCCGTAGCCTAAGCCTGCATGCTCTATCACTCTGCGACAGGTATCCTAGTATTTGAACTATAGCCCGGTGGGTCCAAAAACCTGGGGTCCGGTCCTGGAGAATGGACGCTCGTCTCCTGGGGTGGTCCGGAGTTGTGTAGCCGCTTAGCCTGGTTCCGTACCCTAAGCCTGCACGCTCCACCACCCTGCGATGGGTGTCCTAGTATCTGGAGATGTGATTCAGGGTGTCCGGGCACACGGCTTGGCTCCCCAAGCTAAATCCTGCAGGTCCTGTTGCATGAATCAAAGGATAGCTGATACCAGACGATGGATTCTAATGGGTGTACTAATAACACTTCCTAGCCGAAGCTGTGTACAGGCCTAGGTCCCAGTCGAGGCTACCTCTTAGAGGCTGGGTCACCTACTCTTTCTTAGATATGCTGGTATCCAGTCTCGACATGTTGAGCCTACATCCCAGGGGGCCAAGTACCAGGAAAGGAGTTGGTAGCGCCGCACACAGCAAGAACAAATACCGTACAGATAAGAGCTGTTTAATTGATAGTTCTCAAAAGTATCTTACAAAAACAAAAGTTATTACATCCGCCTTCAAGCGGAGCCCTAGCCTCATTTCTACAGGTATGAGCTACTCGACATCAGCAGGGTCGCATCTTGTACGACCTCCCGGGCGGCGTCTTCAGTGACAGCAACTGAACCAGCGATCACTACCAACGCCCGTGGGCATCCTCCCTCAGCGCCGTCGTAGCACAGCTGCCAGCGCAACAGCCGGGCGCAGACCTATCGCTTACCCTGAACACGGCGGCAGCCCCCTCGGTGCATGCGTCAAGGCGAAGGAGCCCTCATCGTTGGAGGCGACGTCGAGGCCATTAAAGCCAAAGAGATGGAGGCACGGTAACACACGGTGCTCGGCGGCCTGGCCGCTGAAGACGAAGCCGGAGCTCGACCAGTTCATGGAGGTGTACCACAAGGTGTTGGTAAAGCTCAGGGAGGAGCTGACGAGGCTGCTGCAGGAGGCAATAAAGTTCATGCGGAAGATGGAGCCGCAACTCAGCCCGCTTTCCATCTCCGGAAGGTCGCTGCACAACACCCTTTCGTCCGTGCGCTGGCGGAAGAAGCGTCGCCCCCACGAACATTTCGCAGAGGTGGGCGAAGATGGCCACATGAAGGATGGAGTGGGGTGTAAGGTGCTGATGTTGGAGGCTGAGCTCCTCCAGCAGCAGCAGGAAGAAGGGCCAGATCAGCAACACCAACCCACAGGAGACGAAGAGTACGAACTCCCCAGCTGGAAGACACTCCCGCTCACGCCCCGAGACGCCGCAGGAAATCTCGCCCAGCGTGCACTGAAGCAGCCCAGCCTATGACATGGGGGCCCGGGCCCACAAGTCATATAGATGGTGTGCGGGCCTCCGAGTGCCGAGAAGGTGAACCGCCACGAGGAGCGAACCGCCCACCGTTGTAGTGCGCCCCTTCATCTCCGCCAAAAACAATGGCCCAGTCGCTGACACGGGGGCCTGGGCCCACGAGTCATACTCATTGGGTGTCAGTTCCTGGGTGCGGAGAAGGCGAACCGTCGCGCACGCCCGAAAAGCGAACCACCGCCCGCGGTAGTGTGCCTCTTCATCTCCGCCGCAAGAAACAAACGACCCAGTCTCTGGCACGGGGGCCCGGGCCCACGAGTCATCCTTTTTGGGCGCCGGTTCCTAGGTGCGGAGAAGGCGAACCGCCGCTTGCGCTAGTACTGCGCCTCCTCGGGGCTGCCATAGAAGAGAGAGAAGGTAATTTTTCAAACCAATGCAGTGGTATCGAGGTGCCTCACGCGTGGCCCGACGAAACCATCATGTGTTGGGGCCGCGGGTCAATCAGCCAAGGGACAGGCATGGCAGTTGGCGTGACCGAAGACGGACTGGTAGTGATTACGTCAGCAAACACACAGAAGGGGCGCGCCGGTCGCCAGTCAAGCTTTGGCCCCACCTGCAGGCTCGTATCCTTCCCTGAGGTGGGCCCGGGGGCCACTGTCGGCACCCTGAAATAGGGGTACCCCTTACTACAGTGTGAAGACGCGGTGCCCGCGCGGCTATCTCTAGTCGCGTGGCGAACAACACGCGACCCCACCACATGGACGGCTCCGGGGCCGCCACGTGACCAGAGAAGAAAAATCCTCCAAGGTATAAACAGTGGGTCCTGACCCCCATGGGAAACTTCTGGACCCCTGCATATACGGACCGGACCTCCGGGCAAGGTCCAGGACCCCCACGGGTACAAACCGGACCCCTGGGACGGGTCCCGGACCCCTCTATGTGGGGTCCGGGACACTCACGACAGGGTCCCGGGATTCTGGGACAAAGAATACCCGAACCTTAATCAAGACCAGACGAGGGTCTGGAGCCGACACGTGTCCGGACCATGCTGTGTACACTTCTACTCCCCGCTCAGGCGGAGATCTGATGCTGCCACGTGGCCCACTGCCCGTGACGTAAGCCAGCAGGCGGAGCCTGACGTAAGGCCTCTGGGCCTCGCGGCCTCTGCATTTATTGCGGATAAGCCGCGTCGCCTATCCGATAGCAGGCGATGTGCCGCCTCAGCATTTAATGAGCCCTGTCCACTCCACTGGCAGGCGATGTGCCGCCTCAGCATTTAATGTGCCTTGTCCACTCCGCTGACGGGCGGCGACCAGGCCATCCTGCAGGCGGCGTGCCTGTCCATTCCGTTGGCAAGCAGTACGCCCGTGCTACGGTATACACTATGCTCATCATCACTCACGCGTTACCGAGGAAGCACCACGGGATATCAATACTATATGCACTACGGACATTATGGCGCTCGGAGATCACCTTGGCGTTACAGGCAGTAGTTACTTCCTTCCATTTTGCCCCTGGGCCCACATGTCGGGGCTCAGCATCCTTGTATGTGCCCCCTTGAGCTATAAAAGGGAGGGCACACGACGTTACAAGGCAGATCCAACTTACACGCTCTCAGACTCACTCAAACTCACAAGTTCATACAAGCTCTCAAGCTCAATACATCACACAGTGGAGTAGGGTATTACGCTCCGGCGGCCTGAACCACTCTAAACCCTTGTGTGTTCTTGCGTTCTTCTCGATTCCATCTAGAAGGCAAAACGCTTAGGCCCCTCCTCATCTTAGGATTTAGGGCGGGTGCGTTCCGCCACTCGGCCGGAGAATTTCCTCTCCGACAATACCCTTTTCTTACAAATCTCGAGGACGAGATTTCTGTTAAGGGGGGTAGAATTTGTAAGGTCTAAAATTTGGGTAAAAAAATAAAATAAAACATCATGAAATAATAAAATAAAGATATAGAGAATAAGTGTGGTGAGAATTTTTGAAGACCTCTGAAATCTATTAGGTTTCTCCTTCCTCATATTCCAGACAATAATTTCAAATTAGTTAAGTAACCGATAAATTAATAAAGAAAAGGTTAATCTCTTGATGATAATTTTTGGGTGATGCATTTTAGGGAAAACATAAACTTGATCCCCGATTTTCAAATAAAAACATAAGATAGAAAATAAGAATAGGACTTTAATAAAACTAGTTATTCCTCCCATAAATAAATAACAAGAAAAAAATAACTAATAATATTAAAAATAGTAGAGGTCATATTCACAGTAGTAATGATGTTGACACTGGGAGTCTTAAATTCAAAACAAGGATTTGAATATGGTTTAAATGCTTCAAATTCGGAAAAAAGTAAAAGAATAAAAAAAAGAAAAACCTTACCTGCGCCTGGGCCGTTTCTTCTCTGCTCGGCCCACAAAACACCCCACATGCGCGCCATCTTGGACGACCCAGTGCGCGCGCCTGCAAACCCTCTCCGCACCGAACTCCTGCCATGCGGGCCCCTCAGACCTGCCACCAGCCGTCGCCCACGCGCTAATGGTCGTTGCGTGGCTGGACCCACGCGTCATACTCAGCGCGCCTGGGTCGCCGTCCTCATGACGCCAATGGCGCACTCCGTGCCGAAATCGCCGCACCGTGAGTCCGCGCAATAAATCGGGCGAAATCCTCTTGGTCGTGGCATCCGGCTGCTGTTAAGTAGTTGGTTCTTCCCTCTCCTAAACCCTATTTCCCCACTCGTGTCGGTAAAGAGAAAGTCAGAGAGAGAGGGGCTTTCTAGCGCCACCGTGGTTTGGGTCCTCGGCGGGATCTCCGACCACGGTGAGTGGAGCCATTGCTCCTGGAGTCTCCACCGCACGCGTAGGAATCTTCGCTGGGCAAAGACCATCGCCGTCGCTGTTCTCCCCCGCCGTTCCGCCGTGTGTCGCGCATGGTGAATATCCTCGGTGAGTACTGCTGCTTCATATCCGTCCTGTCATATGATTCTTTTGCGCGCGGTAAGACTCGGAGTAGGGCCGGGATCCGTGGTTGTGAGTCATACCGGTGAGGCGCCGCCGTGGGCTGGCATTGCCGCCGCACCGGCCAGGCGAGAGAGGGACGATACCCCGGGGCCATCGAACTCTTGATTTACGGCCACGATTAGATCATAGGTACCAATTCGATGGGGCCATTTTGGACCGTTGGATCGTAGTGTGGCGGATCGGATCAAACTTAGGTGATCTGACAGTCATCGATACGGGATCCAACGGTCGCATCTGCATACCGGTTCGCGTAAGCACTGATTTAATCTGGTGCGTCCATTTCCGATCGGGCGACCGATAGATCATGATAGCCCATCGACTTGTGGTCTTTCACATGAGCCCCTGCCTTTCTGGGTATCCAACCTGCCGTCCATGCGGTTGTAGCTCTGAGTCTAGGAAATTTTTATATCTTAACCCCTGTCTTTTCCAGAATTCATGCGCGCAGTCCAGGGATCATAAGAAGTTGATAATTAATAACAGAAATTGAATTATAGTGGAAAAATAATTATTGGAACTTGTACAATTCATAGAAATTTCATACTAGCTCATTTTTAACCCATTCCAGTTCCTATAATTTTGTTTTAATATTGTATATCAACTAGTAACACTGTTTAGCCCTGAAACTTGAATTAAAATTGTTCATTTGAATTAATCTATTCTAAGTACCTAATAACTTCGAAAATTCATAATTTCTCCGTTTTAACTCCGATTTGATTCTTTCAAGTTGCGTTAATCTCGTATAAATATTTGCTGCGCAATAACAACATTTATTATACCATGTCCCATTATTTTATAATTAGATCTTTATTTAACTAATGTTGGATAAACTACTTATCATTATAATCTACTAGAATATAATCTATGGTCAATTTATAACTTAGATTAAAGTTGAGATAGATATTTATAGAATAACCTCTCATATGATTTACACTAACCAATTTATAATATAATTTAATATTTTAATCACACAGATCTTCTATAAAATCATAACTCCTTAACCGCCACTCCGATTTTAGTGGTTCTCGTTCCCACGATCTTGTAGCAACACATAGATCATTATTATGCTGTATGTTCTTATGTTTGGTGTGATGTTAATTTTGTCTATACCATGTTTGTTTGTATTGCTACGACTAGCAGTGAGGTCACGAAGATCTGAGGAATCACCCTGGTAACTGGAATCTCAAGTGCTAGGCAAGTTGTGCCCTTGACCACTTTTTACCCAATAATGTTCTTTAATAACACTTACTCATGCATAGGTTTAATTTTGATGGGACCCGATAGGTCACCCCAGATTGTTTATCTCTTTACCTTGTTATCCCTGAATCACTTGGGTAGTTTTGTTATTGCTTCATGGTCTTGGGATAATATTTCATTATATCCATGTTCCAGTTATTTTGTTATTCTATTTATGTTCATGTCAAGATCATTAATGTTAATTGGAACATGGAGCTTAACTTGAGAAACACGTGCCACCACAAGGGTAGTATGGGATGCCCTTGGCTGACTAATTAGGAAAGCTAGTGGAAGACTACCTTCCCCGAAAAGGGCAAGGGCAGTAGGGGAGTTGCATGCAAGGAGGTTCTCGGGTTGATTTTGCTGCAATGGCGGTCAGACGGGGGATTCTTGCAAGTACTCTTCCCATAAACTATAACGGGTTTTCGGAAGCTAGTGGAACTTTGTAAAGGCCTCGTAGTGTTATCTTGCCTCGCTTCCTTGGTAGAGGTGTATGGGGCCCGTACAACCCCATGGAAGATGGGTAACATGACTTGTGGGTACAGGATACAACCTTTGCAGAGTGTAAAACTGGTATACTAGTTGTGCTCGCGGTCATGAGCAGCTCAGGACTCCCGCATGATTAATTTATGGAACTTAAACTCAATTTGTCATTTGCATTGCATGGGATTATGTATTAATTTTGTTCTATTACTTTTATTAAGGTTTGGTATTTACTTACATTTAGTAACTGCTAATAAAATTTTGACCAACTAATTAAAAGCAATGCTCAGTTTTAGCCCCTATTGTTGACTAGCCTTACACATCACATGAACTCCCACCTTTGGTGAGTTCATGCCCACTGGTTTCCCCACAACTTGTTGAGCTATGATCATGTGTGAGCTCACCCTTGCTGTCTCACCCCCCACAGGAGAAGAACAGGTGGTTCAGGAGGAGCCACAAAGCAAGGAGTATGATGTGATCTAGGTGGCGTTTCCCCAGTTGACTCTTGCACCAAGGATGATCCTTAGTTCGTTTTATATTTATCTTTATTTTGTAATAAGACTTCCGCTATGTAATAAATACTCTGATGTTATGGTCACATTTATCTCTATACACTCTGTTATTATATATGTTGTCTTCTTGGCGCATGTATGAGATGCACTCGGCTTTGTCCCTTAAAGCCCGGGTGTTACAGAATAAGAAATATGCATTTGTACCAAATGAAAGAGACATGATCAAAGGTATATAAATAAGCAATGTGTGCAAGAATTCAATCAAAGTTCCGAGTATCGAGGATGTTTAGCTCATTCCTAAGCTTGCTAAAAGTCTTTTCATCCAGGGGCTTGGTGAAGATATCGGCTAATTGGTTGTGGGTGCTAACATAAGCAATTTCGATGTCCCTCTTATGTTGGTGATCTCTCAAAAAGTGATACCGGATTTCTATGTGCTTAGTGCGGCTGTGTTCAACGGGATTATCTGCCATGCTGATTGCACTCTCATTATCACATAGGAGAGGGACTTTGCTCAACTTGTAGCCATAGTCCCTAAGGGTTTGCCTCATCCAGAGTAATTGTGCCCAACAATGTCCTGCAACAATATACTCCACTTTGGCAGTGGATAGAGCTACTAAGTTTTGTTTCTTTGAAGCCCAAGACACCAGGGATCTTCCCAGAAACTGACAAGTCCCTGATGTGATCTTCCTATCGATTTTACATCCGGCATAATCGGCATTGGAATACCCAATTAAATCAAAGGTAGATCCCTTGAGGTACCATAGCCCAAACTTAGGAGTGTAAACTAAATATCTCATTCTTTTCATAGCCCTAAGGTGAACTTTCTTAGGATTTGCCTGGAACATTGCACGCATGCATACCGAAAGCATAATATCTGGTCGTGAAGCACAAAATAGAGTAAAGATCCTATCATCGACCGGTATACCTTTTGATCTACTGATTTACCTCCCGTGTCAAGGTCGAGATGCCCATTTGTTCCCATGGGAGTCTTGATGGGTTTGGCATTCTTCATTCCAAACTTCTTGAGTATATCTTGAATGTATTTAGTTTGGCAGATGAAGGTGCCCTCTTGGATTTGCTTGATTTTGAATCCAAGAAAATACTTCAACTCCCCCATCATAGACATTTTGAATTTCTGTTTCATAATCCTACTAAACTCTTCACAAGATGACTTGTTATTAGACCCAAAAATAATATCATCAACATAAATTTGGCATATAAACAAGTCTTTATCAATTGTTTTGGTGAAGAGAGCAGGGTCAGCTTTTCCAACTTTGAAGTTTCTTATGCATTCATACCATGCTCTTGAGGCTTGGTTGAGCCCATAAAGTGCCTTTGAGAGCTTATAAAAATGTGTAGGATACTCACTATCTTCAAAGCCTCTGGTTGCTCAACATACACCTCTTCCTTTATAGGGCCATTGAGGAAGGCACTCTTCACGTCTATTTGATATAACTTAAAGACATGGTAAGTAGCATAGGAAAGTAATATATGAATTGACTCAAGCCTAGCTACAGGTGCATAGGTTTCATCGAAATCCAAACCTTTGACTTGTGAATATCCTTTGGCAACAAGTCGGACTTTGTTCCTAGTCACCATACCATGCTCATCTTATTTGTTGCAAAATACCCACTTGGTACCTACAACATTTTGGTTAGTACATGGAACTAAATGCCATACCTCATTCCTCGTGAAGTTGTTGAGCTCCTCTTGCATTGCCACCACCCAGTTCGGATCTCTAAGTGCATCCTCTATCCTGTATGGCTCAATAGAAGACACAAAAGGGTAACGTTCACAAAAATGAGTAACTCGAGATCTAGTGGTTACCCCCTTGTGAATGTCACCAAGAATGGAGTTGACGGGGTGATCTCTTTGAATTGCTTGGTGGACTCTTGGGTGTGGTGGTCTTTGATCCTAAATTTCTTGATCATCTTCCTTGTCTTGATCATCTTCATCTCCCCCTTGATCAATGTCCTCCTCTTGAGGTGGCTCATCGTCTTGGTATTCATCCTCTTCTTCTTGAGCCATGCCCTCATCTTGGGTTGGTGGAGATGTTTGTATGGAAGATGATGGTTGATCTTGTGCTTGTGAAGGCTCTTCGGATTCTTTTGGACACACATCCCCAATGGACATGTTCCTTAGCACGACGCATGAAGCCTCTTCATCATTTAATTCATCAAGATGAACTTGCTCCACTTGGAAGCCATTAGTCTCATCAAACACAATGTCACAAGAAACTTCAACTAATCAGGTGGACTTGTTGAAGACTCTATATGCCCTTGTGTTTGAGTCATAACCAAGTAAAAGGCCTTCTACTACTTTAGGATCAAATTTAGAATTTCTACCTCTTTTAATAAGAATAAAGCATTTGCTCCCAAAGACTCTAAAGTAAGAAACATTGGGATTTTTACCAGTGAGAAGCTCATACGATGTTTTCTTGAGGATTCAATGAAGGTGGAGTCGGTTGATGGAGTAGCAGGCGGTGTTAATCGCCTTCACCCAAAACCAATCTGGTGTCTTGTACTCATCAAGCATGGTCCTTGCCATGTTCAATAGAGTTGTATTCTTTCTCTCCACTACACCATTTTATTGAGGTGTGTAGGGAGAAGAGAACTCATGCTTGATGCCCTCCTCCTCAAGAAATCCTTCGATTTGAGTTCTTGAACTCCGTTCCATTACCGCTTCTAATCTTTTTGATTCTCAATCCGAACTCATTTTGAGCTTGTTTCAAGAATATATTTAAGGTATCTTGGGTTTGAGATTTTTTCCTGCAAAAAGAATACCCAAGTGAAGCGAGAATAATCATCCACAATAACAAGACAATACTTACTCCCGCCGATGCTTATGTAAGCGACCGGGCCGAATAGATCCATGTGGAGTAGCTCAAGCGGCCTTTCGGTCGTCATGATGTTCTTGTGTGGATGACGAGTTCCAACTTGCTTCCCTGCTTGACATGCGCTACAAATCCTGTCTTTCTCAAAATGAACATTTGTTAGTCCTAAAATGTGCTCTCCCTTTAGAAGCTTGTGAAGATTCTTCATCCCAACATGAGCAAGTCGGAGATGCTAGAGCCAGCCCATATTAGTCTTAGCAATTAAGCAAGTGTCTAGTTCAACATTGTTGTCATTAAAATCGACTAAGTAACACCAACATCCGTAAATAGACAGTTGTAACCCATTTTGCATAATTGAGAAACAGAAAGCAAGTTATGATCTAAAGAATCTACAAGAAAAACATTAGAAATGGAATGGTCAGGAGGTATAGCAATTTTACCCAACCCTTTGACCAAACCTTGATTTTCATCCCCGAATGTGATTGCTCTTTGGGGATCGTCATTTTTCTCATATGAGGAGAACATTCTTTTCTCCCCTGTCATGTGGTTTGTGCACCCGCTATCGATTATCCTACTTGTCCTGATAGATGCATAAACCTACAAAACAAATTTAGGCCTTGTTCTTAGGTACCCAAACGGTCTTGCGTCCTTACACATTAGAAACAAGCACCTTGGGTACCCAAACACAAGTCTTGGGACTCTTGTGCTTGCCCCTAACATATTTGGCAACTACCTTGCCTGATTTGTTAGTTAGCACAAAAGATGCATCAAAAGTTTTGAATGAAATGCTATGTTCATTGGATGCATCAATGATTTTCTTTTTAGGCATTTTAATATGAGTTGAATGCCTAGAGCTAGAAGCCTCATTACTATACATATAAGCATGATGAGAAATAGTATGAGATTTCCTAGCATGAATTCTCCTAATTTTGTGCTCGAGATAGTTTTCAGGATACAAAATGTAACCCCCTCTCTATCCTAAACCATGGGAGCCTTGTGTCACACCCGGTTTTAGAAGGCAAACCGAATGCAAACCATGTATGTGCCAGGATCAGCAATTCACGTACACAGCGGTTACATAATCGGACATTATCACACAGTGCTCAAATTATAACATAAAAGAGGGTAATAGTTAATTACATCATGATGTCCGAGACATCCACATAGTCATTAACAATTATCAAAGTGCGAAAACGAAATGTAGATAAACACGGCCTTCACAGGCAGCCGACTAGGGGTTTGCCGCTAACCCACGCCTAAAACTCATTGTACTCTTAGAACTCCTAGAAGTCCTCCTCCACGACTTCATCTTCTCCTGAGCAGTGGTTGCAACGTGGACAACCTGGTGGGGGGTTTGGTGTGTAAAGCAAGGGTGAGTACACATCAACATACTCAGCAATTGTCCTGTTTGGCTGTAGTGGACTAGCTTTATGTGGGGTTAAAGTCAAGCAATTGCTTTTAGTTGGTCAGGTTATTATTACTAGTAGAGAGCCAAGTTTTAGCATTAACCCATGTTGTTAACCCAAAAGTACTCTTTCCAAACGAAAAGAATACTAGAAACCATTACCATAAACATAGTGTAATACCCATTTTGTAAAAGAAATAAAAGGAGAATTTCCTTTCCTTTATATGTGATTTTTCCATTTATCATCACATGTTAACACTTCATTCGAAAATAAATGATTAATAAGAATATAAATACAATTAAATCATGCATCATGCTGGTGTTTATTGGTGTGTGCATTTGTCTATAGTAGTAATGATAACAAGAATACATAAAAGAAGAGAATTAGTCCTAACCCAATTTGCACTTTAGAATTTAGAAAAGGGGGAAAGAGAGGAATAACATACTATGCAAAATGAATCTATGAATAAATAACTTCTTCAAATTGGGTATGATCAAGAGAAACATTAAATTTGAATACAAATTTTGTCACCAAGTTGAATTTGAAATTTAAAATTTGGAAAAGAAAACAGAAAATAAAAATATAAAAGAAAAAGGAATAGGAGACTTACCAGGGCCTCGGATCACTTTTGGCCCACCTAAAGGGTTCTCCCCGCGTGGCCCACATCCGCCCTCCCTCGCGCGAGTCATCCATGCCACTGACTGGCGGGTCCCGGCCGTCAGTCACACGGGTCCTCTGCCACCTTCGCCTTGAGCCTCTATGACGCGTGGGCCCGGAACCCCGTCGGCTCACATCTCCCTCATACTCGCGCGGTTTGCCCAGGTCCGCCGCCGCGTTTGTCGAAGAATCTCCGCTACATTCGGCCTCGCTGTTGCACCGTTTTGACCCGCGCAACTATAACTCCGACTCACGTGGGCTACAAAAGGGAACCGAGACCTCGTGCTCCTCCCTCATCCACCGCTATCCAGACACCTCCCGAGAAGAACACCGGAGTCCCCTGCCGCTGTCATCAAATCGCGTCACCGCTACTTCTCTACCCCGATAGCCCAGTCACGGTCGTTCTTGGGGTGGCGCTTATTGCGTTAAGGAAGGAATTCGGGTGTGCGTGGTCTTGTGCTGTCGGGAATTGCTGACCGTCGGGATTGGTCCGCCGTGGGCCACACCTCCTCCGTGGCCAGGGCACAACACCGCGCAAGAGCCGGTATGGGTTCCTTTCCTGTGATCGCTGAGTGCTTCTTCTTGAGTGGTGCGTCTCAGTTGGGCATTTAGAGCTCGGGTGTGGTGTTTGGGCAATGCCGACCATGGCGCCGTCGCAGCTGCTCTAGCGCCGCCGCGCGCGATGTGCTCGGAGGGGAGGCGCGGTCGCCGGGTCTCTGCGAACCGTTGATATCCATAGCGACGGCTCAGATTAGAGTATAGATTACCGATTGGGTGGAAGTGCTGAGGATCGTCTGATCAATATCTCGCGGCCTAGAATAGATCGTGCAACATTAGATAACCGCCGTCGATCTCGAATCCGATGGGCAGCGTTACGTACCGATTCGGCCTGGGATACGTCTAATCCTAGCGGTCGATAGGAGATCGGGCGGCCAGAAACAGAGAGTACCCCTTCGGCCAGGGAAAACATTCAAAAGAGTCCCTGTAGTTTATAGAAATCAACCCGCCATCCACCTGTAGCTGTGCGCTGTGTCTTGGGGATTTTTACCCCGAGCCCCCTGCTGTTCTCATATTTTGAGGCCCAGTCCAGAGATCGTTTAAATCGAATAAATGAATAGAAAATGGAATTTTAGTGTAAAAATAAAAGGCTAGAACTTGTTTATTTCGTAGAAATTTCATATGAGCTCCAAATCACTTCATTCTAATTTCTAAAATTTTGTAATTTTATTCTCTATCACTTAGAGCCTCTGTTTTACCATGAAAACAATAAGAAATTTAATCTCTCACTTAATCCTATTTTAAGCACATAAAACCTTTGAAAATTCATATCTTAAAATCTATAACTACAAAAATTACGATTCCTGTTCCTAGGATTTTATTTTAATATGTAGATTATTACTGTGTATTTTGTTTACATGTTTGGTGTGATGTTGATTTTCCCTGTATATTGTGCTTGTTTGTATTGTGGCGAGTAGAAGAGCCCGTGACTGAGGATCCTGGTGAGCAGCAGATGGAAGTAGCTGAGCAGGAGCTCATTGAAGGCAAGTTGTGCCCTTGACCACTTTTTACCCAATAATGTTCTTTAATATCAGTTATTCATGCATAGGTTAATTTTGATGGGACCCGATAGGTCATCCTAGATTGTTTATCTCATTACCTTGTTTACCCCTGAATCACTTGGGTAGTTTGCTACTGCTTTACGTGGTTTTGAGATAATCATTTATTATATCTATGTTCCAATTCTTTTGTTATTCTATTTATGTTCATGTTAAGATCATTAATGTTAACTGGAACATAGAGCTTAACTTGAGTAACACGTGCCACCACAAGGGTTTAATGGGACGCCCTTGGCTGACTAATTAGAAAAGCTAGTGGAAGACTACCTTACCCGAAAGGGGCAAGGGCAGTAGGGGAGTTGCATGCAAGGAGGTTCTCGGGTTGATTTAGCTGCGATGGTGATCAGACGGGGGATTCTTGCAAGTGGTCTTCCCATAAACTGTAGCGGGTTTTCGGAAGCTAGTGGAACTTTGTAAAGACCTCGTAGTGTTGCCCTGCCGCGCTTCCTAGGTAGAGGTGTATGGGAGTCGCGACCCCTTGGCAGATGGGTAACATGACTTGTGGGTAAAGGGTACAACATCTGCACAGTGTAAAACTGGTATACTAGCCGAGCTCACGGTCATGAGCAGCTCAGGACTCTCTGATGTTTAAATTATGGAACTTAAATTCAATTTGGTCATTTGCATTGCATGGGTTTATTATTAATTTTGTTCTATTACTTTATTTAAGGTTTGGTATTTACTTACACTTAGTAACTGCTAATAAAATTTTGACCAACTACTTAAAAGCAATGCTCAACTTTAACCCCTGTCATTAATTAGCCTTACACATCACATGAACTCCCACCTTTGTGAGTTCATGTCCACTGGTTCCCCATAACTTGTTGAGCTATGATCATGTGTGAGCTCACCCTTGCTGTCTCACACCCCCCACAGGAGAAGAACAGGTGGTTCAGGAGGTGCCACAAGGCGAGGAGTTTGGTCTGATCTAGGTGGCGTTTCTCAGTTGACTTTGGCACCGACGATCCTTAGTTCGTTTTATATTTATCTTTTATTTTGTAATAAGTCTTCTGCTTTGTAATAAATACTCTGATGTTATTGTGATATTTATCTCTATACACTCTGTTATTATATATGTTGTCTTCTTGGCGCATGTATGAGTGCACCTGGCTTTGTTCCTTAAAGCCGGGTGTGACACATAGTCAAAACCATCATCCTCATTATCACCTGTAAACAAAATATCTATGATCAATGTGTCTCTAATCAATGGAGCTCCCTTGGCCCCTCATAATCGCGAGCACGGCTGATATATCAATTTCATAACACTCTGTAGAGGTTGCACACTTTACCCACAAGCCGTGATTCCTTTTGCCTCAGGCCGATCAAACCCTTAAACACTACCAAGTTGAATAGGCAAGGTTTCACTACATAGCCTTTACAAAGATTCCCTGAGGTTGTAGCCGTCGGTTAGGTTTCCTAAATGTACCGCACTCCTCCCCAAGGGGAAATCCACCCTCGGCAGAGCAAGCCGCATACACCGAGCCCCATTGACGGCACGACGACGAAGCGAACTACACCTCAGTTCCTCTAATTATTCAGCTAAGGGCGTCCCATACCACCCTCATGGTTGCACTGGTTTCGCGGGCGGTCATCCAACGAACCAGTCCTTATGGAGAGGCACTCGAGAAACCGCCCGAGTCCCCTTAAATGTCACAATATCATCATCATAATCAAAATGGAAAACAACGTATCATAAATAATCTCATCATGTTCAAACATACATTCCAGGATTTTAATAAAAAAGAACAGTACACCATACAGTATAATATAACAAGCAGACGCTTGGCACAGGGCTCGCACCTACGACTAAACGAGAAATAGAAAACAACGGTCGAGGCTACGGTCGAAAGACGATTATGTTAAGCAGTTATGGATTAAAGTACTTGTCTAAACATAACCATATTAATTCAACAATCGCTCTATGCATAAAATAAAGTTACGCTATGCGTTTAATTATTGTAAACAATTCAAGGTAAATTTAAAAGGATTGTCGCACGGTGAAACATACAACGGCACACGCGAACTAAACTGAAAATTGAGACGAGTTGCCACGAGACGAGGCGAGCAACAGCAAGCACAAACTAAGCTGAAAATAAAATGAGTCATCGCGAGACAAAGCGTGTGACGCAACACTTAGACTAAATTGAAATTAAATAAATCGTCGCATGTTGAAGCTCACAACGAAACACTTGAATTAAATATGAAAATATTGTAAAGCGTCGTGCGACGAAGCGCACGATGGCATACGCCACTTGAACTGAATTTAAAACAAAACATTGCGCGACTATACGCGCGACGCAATACATTAAATAATCTGAAATTAAAATGAATCGTCGTGCGACAAAGCGCGCAACGCAGCACACTAATAAATCTGAATTTAAAATAAATCATCGCGCGACGAAGCACGCGACGCAGCACATGAAATTAAACTAAATTTAAAACTAATCAAACTGAATTTTAAACGTCGTGCGCGCTAGGGCTGCGCGCGCGGGAACGGGGCTGCGCGCGCCAGGAAAGCATTGCACGCGCTGGGGGCCAGACCGGGGCTGCGTCGGGGGCGCGAGCGAGCCGCGCCGGGGGGCGAGGGGCCGTGAGGGGAGGCCGCGATGGGGCCGCACGCAGGGACGACGACGCCGGCCAGGGGGCCGCGCGGGGGAGGCCACGAGGGAGCCGCGCGTAGGGACGGCGAAACCGGTCAGGGGGCCACGCGGGGGAGGGAGGAAAGGAGGGAAAAGAGAGGAGAGGGGAAGAAAGGGGGAGCTCACCTCGGGGCTCAACGATAACCGTCCACCGGTTCACACCTAGGGCAAGGGAGATGGAAGAGAGGTGGAAGAGAGGGAGAGGAAGTTGCTGCGCGGGAAACGAAAATGAGATAGAGAGAGGGGGGCGCATGGCGCGTGGTGGGGGCGCCAGGGGCACGCGCCACAAGCCAGGCCGGGTCAGGTCGTGGGCCGCGCCAGACCACGGGCCGGGCCAAAAACCCACTGCACGCACGACCACTAATCGAAAGAAAAACGCAAACCGAAAACCAAAACGAGACAGACGCGCGATTAAACACAACATCAGACAAAAGAAATATACTTCGGCATGATGCAACAACCATGTCAACTTAGGTTTTTATTTACACGTGATACAGACACCAGTAACTATACTGCTTTGAAAATTGGAAGAAGGAGCGAAACGGAAAGAGAAAAGAGAGTAACGCCTGAATTTGGTGAGTATCAGAGAAGAAAAAATATACCCTTCAAATTCAGGGCGTTACAAACCTATCCCCCTTAAAAGAATCTCGCCCTCGAGATTCAAGGTTAGCCAGCAAAGAGTTTGGGATACTTGGCCATCAGATCATCTTCACGCTCCCAAGTTGCTTCTTCCTCAGAGTGGTGACCCCATTTGACTTTGCACATTCTGATAGTGTTCCTTCGGGTGACCCTGTCTACATTCTCAAGAATTTGCGTTGGCTTCTCTATGTAGGTCAAGTCTTCTTGGACTTCTAGACCTTCCACTGGCAACTGCTCTTCTAGCACACGTAGACACTTCTTTAAGTGAGACACATGAAAGACATCATGCACTGCTGACAAATCTTCTCGCAAACTGAGCTGATAGGCCACTTCTCCACGCTTCACGAGAATCTGATACGGACCAACATATCAAGGTGCTAGCTTGCCCTTGACTCTGAACCTTCTGACTCCTCTGATAGGCGATACCTTCAGGCAGACAAAATCTCCCACTTCAAAACTTAGCTCTCTCCTTCTCATGTCTGCATAACTTCGCTGCCTTGATTGCTATCTTTAGATTCTCCCAAACCATCCTGATGTTCTCTTCAGCTTCGAGCAAAATGTCTGGCCTGAACACTTGCTTTTCTCCAGGCTGGTCCCAATGCAACAGAGTTCTACAACTCCTCCCATAGAGCGCCTAAAATGGTGACATCTTCAAGCTAGCCTGGTAACTATTGTTATAGGAGAATTCTGCATAAGGTAATCTCTTGTCCCATCCGGACTGGTCTTGAAGCGCATAGGCTCTCAACATATCTTCGAGGATTTGATTAGTTCTTTCAGTCTGCCCGTCTGTCTATGGATGATAAGCTGAACTGAAGTTTAAATGTGTACCCAAAGCTTCATGCAAATGCTGCCAGAATTGAGAGGTGAACTGCGTTCCTCTGTCTGCCACTATCTTCTTTGGCACACCATGAAGGCAAACAATCCGGGACATGTACAACTCCACTAATATTGCACTGTTGTAGCTAGTCTTGACAGGTATGAAGTGGGCTGACTTGGTCAAGCGGTCCACCACTACCCAAATGGAATCGTAGCCGGCTTGAGTACGAGGCAATCCGACTATGAAGTCCATCCCGATTTCATCCCATTTCCATTGAGGAATTTGCAACGGCTGCAACAACCCGACTGCCTTCTGATGCTTCGCCTTGATCCTCTGACAACTATCACACCTAGCCACATGATCTGCGATCTCCCTTTTCATTCCGTACCACCAGAATTTCTTCTTTAGATCCTAATACATCTTCTCACTTCTAGGGTGTATGGAATAAGCTGTCTCATGAGCTACCTTGAGGATCAACTCCTAAATAGACTGGACATTGGGAACACACAAGCGGTCCTTGAACCATACCACACCTTCTGCATCCTCCCGAAAATCTTTGCCTCTTCCTTCTAGAATCAGTTGCTGGATTTCATTGATCTTCTCATCATTCTTCTACGCTTCTTTGATCTCCCACTCTAAGGTGGGTTCTAACTCAACTGTTGCACCTCGCATGTTATTCAGAAACCTGAGACTCAATCTGTCAAATTCTTTGGCCAACTCATAAGGCATCGGGTGAGCGACCATCATATTGACTTGACTTTTCCTGCTTAAAGCATCTGCTACCACGTTCGCTTTGCCTGGATGGTAGTGAATTTCCAATTCATAGTCTCTAATCAATTCTAACCATCTTCTTTGTCTGATATTTAGCTCCGACTGGGTGAATATGTACTTCAGACTCTTGTGGTCTATATACACATCACACTTCTGCCCATACAGATAATGCCTCCATGTATTCAGTGCATGAACCACTGCTGCCAACTCTAGGTCATGGATTGGATAATTCTTCTCAAGAACCTTCAGCTGTCGGGACGAGTAAGCCACAACTCTCCCCTGTTGCATCAATACACATCCCAAGCCAGTGTAGCAAGCGTCGCAATACACCGAGAAGGGCTTGTGCACATCAGGCAAGACTAAGACAGGCGCTATAGTCAACTTCTCTTTCAGCGCTTCAAAGGCCTCTTGGCACTTCTAGGTCCACTTGAACTCAACTTTGTTTGCTAGCAAAGCTGCCATCAGTCTCGCAATCTTCGAAAATCCTTCAATGAATCACCGATAATATCCGACCATTCCAATGAAGCTCTTGATTCCTCGAGCATCTGTTGGCGCTTTCCAGTTCAAAATGTTTGCCACTTTCTTCGGATCCACGGTCAATCCATCTTTGTTTATAATATGACCTAAGAACATGACTTCATCAATCCAGAACTCGCACTTGCTCACTTTGCATACAGCTGGTGCTCCTGCAATCTCTTCAATACCATCTTCAAATGATCCACATGCTCCTCCTCACTTTGAGAATATATGAGAATGTCATTAATAAATACCACCACAAACTTGTTGAGATAATCCATGAATACACTGTTCATCAGATTCATGAAGAAGGCTGGTGCATTCATTAGGCCAAATGACATAACAGTGAACTCATACAGCCCATACTTGGTAATAAATGTTGTCTTCAGGATGTCCGAAGGTCGGATCCTAAGCTGATGATAACCTGACCTTAGATCTATCTTTGAAAACACGCTGGCTCCTCTCAGCTGGTCGAACAGATCTTCTATTCTGGGCAAGGGGTACTTGTTCTTGATTGTGACCTCATTCAAAGCTCGGTAATCAATGCACATCCTCCTAGTGCCATCCTTCTTCTCCATGAATAGGATAGGGGCGGCCCAAGGTGAGGTACTTAGTCTGATGTAACCTTTCTCTGACAGCTCATCTATTTGCTTCTTGAGCTCAACCAACACTGGTCCAGATACCTTGTGTGACGGAACCTCCTAAGTCATTAGGCCCACCTACAGTTGTCCTTGTCCAACAGACCTCAGACAACCCTGCAGGTGTTCGTGAATCACTTGACAAGTTCGGTATCTGCTTTGTTTACCTTTCCCAAGAGCGTTTTACCCGTCACGCAGACATTACAAATTATCGGAGATACGAAAATGCAGAAGCGGTTACATAAACTTACCTTTATTTAAAAGTAGGACAAAGTTATATTATTACAGACCAGGATATAACATACGAGTGCAGAGTAATATTATTACAAGCCAAGGGAGGCAAAAACCCCTCCCGATAAGTATCAAACAAAAAGTTTTTATGGAGGATCCTTTCCTCCCACATCTTTACTCTTGGTTTTCTTCTTTTGAGACCACCTTGGAACAGAAACAACAAAAGTTTGTCGCTTCTTCACCTAAAAACAATAGGGAATAAAACCCTGAGTATGGAATTACTCATCAAGACTTACCCGACTAAAGAAAAGACTCTCAGGGGGATGCTGGCTTTAAAGGTGTCAAGGTAAGGCTTATCAATGATCAATGACTCTGTTTGCAGAAATGCTTACTAAAAGTGGATCCTTAAAAATCCAATTTTATTTGTCAAGTTAAGTAAGATTACCTGCCACTAAAGTTCTTTCTACCCTAGTTCAATCACTTGACCTCCACTAGCCAATTTCTTATCAACCCTTCATTTTCACTGGATTTCTACGTATAGGTCAGTGACCAATTCTTCATAACCGCGAAGGTACCACGATCCGAATCGATTATACTCAGCTGAGGATCTCCAATCACATGACATATGTAGCACTTAACCCTTGCATATGTCAACCGCTACCGGGGTTCTTAAGACCAAATCAAGTTCACGCCAACCGAGAGCACAGATACACCACCGTCTAGCCTCTTGCCACGAAGGAGGGTACACGCTACTCTCGCCATCTCTCCACTCCCATTGTGTGGTATCTTATTCTGGCCTTAGTCTGCCCGAGGCAAAGCTTACCCATGACGAGGCATGTGACCAGTTAAAGGGTCCTCGGTCATCAAGCCTACATCGAGACGGTCCTTAATCGACTTAGACGGAGACACTACACCGAGACTCTCTTCTCGTGCAAGTCGCCAGCCTATTCTCAGCTTAATCATTTCAAACCCCAAAGTTTGGTACCTGACAGAGGTACATCTTTTCCGATGTTGAACCCATCATGGCCATGATGGATTCACCATCAAGTTTTATTTTCAAAAACATCCCTCCCACTTTGCCACATCATCTTTTATAAAAACAAAACCTTTTGTTTTGCTAGAGCAAGACTAAGCATAGTAAAAACCTTTTGTAAAATAGGGATTCAAAGGAAGGTAATCATATCCAAGGAAGGAAATGCAGGAATTGTTTTAGCAATCAACTCCTATCACTAAATGCATCAAGCAAGTGAGAAAGATTTTAAAAGAATCAAGGAGGTGGCAAATGCACCGGGGCTTGCCTTGGTTTATAGGTGATTCAGGCTCAGTTCCATAGATGTCAAAATAAAAACAACTGTCTGTCTGATGTTCCTGAAGTGGTGGTGGTGAAGTCTTCTCTCCTTCTACTTCAACTTCTTCTTCGTTTTCTAAAGATAACCATACATAATAATGAATGCCCATGTAATGCTCATGAGAGTGCAAAGATAATAAGAGTTTATTATCTAAAGTTTTGAATACAATTTTCCTTCACGGTTCTCCGAGAAACTAGGGTTTTCGGAGTTAGTAAAGGAATTCAAAGGGCAGGGGGTAGGGTTTTGGGTTCTAAGTCCCAAACAAGGTCCAAATCATACCAAATTCTACCCAAAGCCTCTAAATAATGTTTAGAGTTCATATAAAAAGTTTGGGGATTTTTGGAATTATTATTGATTTTCTAAAAATCCAGAAACTAGGTTTTAGACTATTTGAAATGTTCCATAATTCCCTTTTTTATCTAAAAATTATGAAACTATTTTTATTAAATTCTATGAAAAATTAGGAATCTAGCAAAATTGGTTTGACATTTTTACCATTTTTCTACAATTTTCTACAGATTTCCAAAGTTTCATAGAAAAAGAAAAGAGAAAAACGTGAACAGTACTGGGCCGGAAGCAGCCCAAACCAGCCCACGCCCGAAGGAAGCTGCCCTCGCGTGCGCCCACGTGGCAGACTTGCAGAAAGGCCCTTAGCTTATTGAATAACTGGAAGCGGGGTCACGGCACTATTTGACTGAGTTGCTGACAGATGCAGAAAAGCCCCTGGATTTCTATTCCTTTATCGTGCCAGGACCACGACGGTGAGCAGCACGGCAGAGCTCCGGCGAGCTCGCGTACCGGCCGATTCACGCAAGGACTGGCACCCTTCTTTGGCCTAAACCAAATTTGGGACCTAGTGAACGTTTCCCCTAAATCAAGTTCATGAATGGCTACCTAAATGTCTCTAGCCACGGTGATAGTGCGAATACTCCAAAGAACGATGCATTCCCAGTGATAGGTGGCGGTCTAGTTCAATCGGGTGGGTCGACGAGCATCACGGGTTCATGAGAGCACTCAAACAAGAGAGCAGAGAGGATGAGCTGACCTGTATCGTGCTGGCCACGGCGAGGTCGGTTCTGCGGTGTTCTTGAGTGTGTTTGGGGGAAATTCAAAATTGGAGCTCACTGGTGATCGACTGGGGGCAATACTGGGTCGCTGGGTGCGCGAGGATCTTACGGAGCTCACGGTGGCTTCAATTTATAGAGATCGACCGCGAGCACAACAAATTTGAGCGGCGGGTGGTGACCAGTAAGAAACAGGATGAGTCACCGATGGCCGCTCAACGTGGCCTTTACTGGGTTAACTCCTCCGGCAATCACCAAATATGCATAGCACGGTTAGCCGCGACGTGGTAAAGTGTCTGGACATGCGGCGGACGGCAGTGATGGATCATTGGCGGCGAGATTCACCCCGAGCGATCTATGAGCAAGGGGGTACGGTGAACCTTATCTGCGCCTGTGCCCGAGCTAATCCAGTGCCAAGATTTCAATCCATCGTGATCTTACCCGCGAACACGAATCACAGCGACAGCGTGAATCACGGAAGAGATCGTTGGCAGCAAACGGTTGATCTGATCTTATTCAGATACTGTACCAAGGCGAAGCCCATTCAGTGCACATGACAGTTAAAGTTAGGGCCAAATTTCGATCAAATTTCTATGGCAACTCGTCCAAAGTTCTGCAGCAAAGTTGTAGACCAATAATTCAGCTACAATCTTGTCATAACAAGTATAGCCAAATTCCTACTAAATCATGTTTGAATTTGTGCCCAAAGTTCCTGCAGTTGCACTGTCAGTCTGAAATTCAGACTTCAACAGCCTGACAGCCCATTTTTGGGTGCATTTTTCTCCAATTTCTTCATAACAACCATGCTTACACTCTTAAGCAAAGTTATTCTCCTTCCATAGAGCTACAAATTTGATGTGGTGACCTAGGGCAAAAACCTTATAATTTAAAAGTTACAAAGCCTCAAAAATGAGCTCAAACACTGAATTTCAGACTTAGCCTTTAGAACACCAATAGGGTCTTTTTGCAAATAGGTCCAAAATTCAGGGTTTAGCTTGCAAATCTTCATGATTGTGAACCATATGACTTTATATGCTTTAACATCATAGTTTTTACACTTTAGTCCAAAAGTGCACTGATTTTGCACTTAGCCCCCAAGGGTTTAGGTTTAGGGTTTCCCATGGTCCTTTTTAGGGTTTTTGGTATTTCAGGGAGGTGAATGTAGTCTAAGTCCATTCTTAGTAACCGTTTATGACTATTTCACTTAAGCTTTAGGGTTTTCTCTATTTGGATTTTGTTTACCCTTATGAACACCATTTAGGGTTAAGTGCCTAACTCCAGGGTTTTATTTGCAAAATGCCATATCAATACAACTTGTTTGAAACTTTTACCTAGTGAATGCATTCTAGGTGTGTCAATCACATGAAATGCTGATGCTTATGATGTTATGCTCAAGTTTTAGTGACAGTAACACCAGGGATGTTACACCCTGTAGGCTCTTTTAGAAATGGGGGCGGTTCCAGGAAGAAGCTCTATGGCAAACTAAACTTTCCACTCAGGTGGCATACCTGGTAAATCTTTAGGGAACACATCCAGAAATTCTGACACAACTTTGATAGTCTTGAGTGGATCTGCCTCCTTGCTATCAATAGTCATCTGGTGACAACCTCCTTTCCTTGGCTCGGGCGAGACTAGCTCAGTCACCATTTCTTCTCCTAGTGGGGGCACCAACTTAATTGTCCTCTTATCACAACTGATAACTGCTTGGTACTTATCTAGCCAATTTATCCCTAGGATAACATCTATTCCCTGAGCACCCATTACTATGAAATTAGCGGGAAACTCTATCCCCCTTATTTCCACACTTACATTCAAGCAAACACTATCGACTCGAACTTTACCACCGGCTGAATTGATTTGAATGGGTGTTGACATGGTGGTTATTGGAAAATTATGCGCTTCTACCCATGATGCAGTAATGAATGAATGTGTTGCTCCAGTATCAAATAACACTTCAGCAATATGGGATTCGACTGGAAACATACCTACTATCATGCCTGGTGTTTCCTGGACTGCTTTAGCCTCCAAATGCTAAGGGTACTGCCTCTGAAACTGTTGCTGAGGCAGGCGCTAATTCTGCTTAAACTGCTGAGGTGGGTTGCCTGAGAAAAGGGGGCGATTGCTGCTCCCAGGCTGTGGTCCACCAATCTTGCGCTTACGATACTCTATCTCCTTGCGCTTCTTCTCTGTCATGATTGCTCTGTCGATCAGGTGCTAAAATGTGGGGAAGTTATGGTTCATCAGCTGATAGTGTAGGGGATCAACTAAGCCTCTCAAGAAATGATACTGCCTCTTGGCATCTATGTTAACATCTTCAAAAGCGTAGCGGGACAGCTGCAGAAACCTATCTCTGTACTCACTGACTGACATGGGCCCTTACTTGAGAGCTAGAAATTCCTCTTTCTTCATTGTCATCAGACCTACTGGAACATGATACTGACGAAAATTATCTCTGAATTCTTCCTAGGTGATGGTGTCGTGGTTGGCATGGGTGGCAAGGTAGGACTCCCACCAAGACTGAGCTGCTCCCCTCAACAGACGGGGACCATACAGAACCTTCTCTCTGTCGTCACATTGAGCGGTGTTCAACACCCACTACACTGTATGCAACCAATCTTCAGCATCCATGGGGTTAATAGAGTGAGCGAACACTGGGGGATAACCTCTCATGAATTCAGCATGCTTGTGTCTGGGCCTCTAAGGCATCTGCACTTGCATCTGAGGTTGAGGTGGGGGCTGTTGCTGCTGCATGGCGGTAAGAGTCTGACCAATAGCTTGGACTGCCTGAGTCTACATCAGAAACATCTATTGTATTATCATCGGGGGCAGTGGTGGCAACTGCTGCTGAGGTGCCTCATCTTGCGGTGCTTGATGCTCCGGCTGAGCACGCCTTCCTCCTCTGCGCCTGTTGTCTAACATCTATGGAATATGATCACACATCAGAACTGATCTTGCAAATCTTGCATCATAAGAAAAGAGTATAGAATTCTTGCACCATGCTGAACAGAATAGCATCTTCACTGACTCCCAACACAGGCAAACACAGCTTCTCAGATAAAGATGAAAGTAGAATAAAAGGCTTCCCAACTAGATAACTAATTTTATTAACATTAACAGGTAAACCAAAGTGCAGGGGGTACCCACACTCTGGCGACAGTCATTACAAAGATCCAAATCCATCATAGTTCATCATGACAAAAATAAAAACACAGGATAAGCAAACTACCCTACCTAACTAAGACTAACTGAGGGTAATACTAAAGCTAAGACTAAAACTTCTATTTTAAACATTAATTATAGGATCCAACGCTGACGACCTAGGGTCCTAAATTTATCCGGGTCCTACAGTCGGGGTTGCCGTAGGCATGGTGCCCACGTTGAGGTGAGCGGTACGAGTGCTGAGTCCTGACGGGGGTGGGGAGCCATCCTCCAGGTGACGGTGCTCCGCGCGCTCAGCCCGCAACTAGGCGATCTCAACACGAGCCCTACTCAGCTCATCTAAAGCATGGTCCAGCTCCATGTTTAGCACGACGGCTAGGTTGACTATGTTGCTCAACCTAGGATTGTCCTCTCCAACAGGTGAGACAATCACGCCTCTTGTGGTGCCAGGTGGACGGCGGGGGTAATACCTCAGGTCAAGACCATCGGCCACCCCACCGAACACTGAGCAGTAGTGCAAAAGCACATGCCGTGCGACATCTTGTATGGCTGCCTCAGCTGAGTCCCGCTCAGAGATAGAATAATGCTCCGAGAAGACCTCCGCACCCCGGAGACTATCCCCCGGACGGTGAACAAAACAAGTCGCCTCCCAGCGGTCCGAGTAAGCCCCATGACTATGCTGGAAGATAACACAGCGATACTCGATGGACCAAGTGCGCTGGTCGAGTGCCTAGCATAGCAAGGTGTCGAGCGCATCGTGGAAGTGATACCCGTGAGCGACATCATGAGTGATGGGTCGAGCAACCCATCCCTCTGGCTCCTGCTCCTCTGAAAGGTCGGTGCTATGGCTCAAGCAGCTATCGTTGCCTCCGTCGTCGAGGTCTCCTCCAACAGCTACTCCAGCAGCCAGGACGCCCAGTGGTGGTGCAGGGGGTGCCTCCAGCGGGGGCACAGGAGAGCAGCGCATCACAAACTCTACTTCCTGCTGAGGCGAGGAAGAAGAGCCCTGCTGCTCCAACTCCTGTCGCTGATGCTCCTGCTCCTCGTTGTAGCACCCTAAATCCTAACTGGTGATTTAAGGAAATCCGTTAGAAAAAAAATAAAAATAATAGTTACTAAAAAATCCTTTCTTTCGAAACCGCTCTTTGAACATAATCAAACTTAGGTTTGATTTTCTCACAAAAAGGGAGATGAAGAAAATAAAATATAAAATGAAGAGATCCTTATATAAAATTAAGAGATAAGATATATTCTCAGAAATGTAAAGGTTAGAGTATCCTTTAATAAATACTACACCTTAGGAATTAAAGAATATAATTTATTTCTGTTTGTATGTTTAAAAACATCCGTATAAAGGGATTTAATAACAATAATGGATCAAAATAAACATATATGAATCTCATTCCGGATTTTGATTGTGAATTTATTCTGAAGTTTAAATTTGGACCTAGGATCAAATTTGAATTTAAAAGTTGCAAAACATCTAAAAAGAGAAAAGAAAATAGGAAAAGAAAAAACATCGCACTGGGCCAGCTACCCCTCCTTTCAGCCTAGCACTCCTTTATCCTGCGTGGCCCGTCAACCGTAGCGCTTCCTCGTGATGCATCGCTGACTGGTCGGCCCCCCTGTCAGCCTCACATCCTTCTCTTGCGCGCCATTACCTCTCACTGATGTAGGGTCCGGCCTCGTCAGATTCTTCTCCCCCGCAACTGAAACACCACGCATGGCGGAGATGAGCCGGGTCTGCCGGAGTCCGTTCAAATCGGTGGGATCGACCGGGGGAGTGGAACCTTCCGCGCGCATAAAGGGCAAACTCATCCCCTCTAGGCTGGATCCTATTCCTCCCCTCAATCCCCACCGTTGTCGTGAGCACCGAGCGCAGAACTAGTAGAAAATCATCGCCGCCGCGAAACCCCCACCCCATCGACGCCCAGTGCCGGAATTCAGACCATGGGCCTGTTCCGGACCCGTGCGAGACCGACCGCGACGTTCCCTACGTGATTGACGGTTCATCAGCCACCGATCCCACGCCGGAGTCAACACGCCGCCACAAATCCGCTAATCGCCATGGGCGAGCTCGGTTACCTCTTCAATCGCCGGTACGTCAACTCGTTGTTGTTCAATAGGGCCCAGACAACATCTAACACCATTTGATTTGAGAATAGGGGTCTTGGGGCGCTGCTCTGGTGAAGCTTCCATCGTGCGATGTACACGCCGGCGCTCTACTCTGTAACACCCCTGGTGTTACTATCACTAAAACTTGAGCATAACATCATGAGCATTAGCATATCATGTGTTTGTTACACTTAGAGTGCATTCACTAGGCAAAAAGTTCAAACCAGTTGTATTGATGTGACTTGGTATGTGTGTAACCCTAGGGTAGGATACTTAACCCTAAACTAGGCTTAGGAGTGACAATAAAGCCCAAGCATGAGAAAACTTTAGAACCCATTAGAAATGATCATAAGGTATCATACTTAATGGACTTGGGTAGCACCAAAACCCTAAAGTGTTAAAAACCCTAAAAAGACCCCTGGAAAACCCTGAATTGAAACCCTAGGGGGCTATGTGTAGATTTTGTACACTTTTGGACCAAAGTGCAAAAACCAAGGTATTTGGGCACCTCAAATCATATGGTTCACACATTTGAGGATTTGCAAATCAAACCATGAGATTTGGGCTTATTTGCAAAAAGCCACTCAATAACTCTCATATGCCTAAGTCCAAAACCAGTAAATAGGGTTGACTTTGGAGCTCTGTATTTCTAAAAATACAAGGAATTTGCCTAGGGTCAACACATCAAACTTGTAGAGCTACTATAGGAGTACAAATTTGATTAAGTGACTAAACATTAGTGCTGTACAAAAATTGGAGATAAATGGGTCTGAAGTCTGGCTGTCAGATAATGCAAAGACTGAATATTGACTAACAGTGAAGACAGATGGACTTTGTGATCGAATTAGAGTAAGATCCAGTGATGGATTGGGTATAGTCACTATAACAAAATTGAAGTTGGATTATAGGACAAGAACTTTGTTACAGAGGAATTGAAGAGTTGCTATATAGAAAATTCTGATCAAGACCCTGAAACTTGCTCGGTCAGGCGCTCTAAACAAGTTTCCCATGGTACAGTAACTTAAAAAGATCCTGGATTCAGCTCCCCTCGCCGCCAGTAAATTCGTGTCATGATCCTCGTTGTCGTTACGATTCGTGCTCAGTGGAGTGCAGATAACTCTTAAGGGTAAGAAATATCGCATCGTGGATGAGCTCGGGCTACTGTTCTGCCCCGGCCGCCATGCCCGCCTGATTCACGGCCGATTGGGATGAACTCACCGGAGTTGGCCACCTATCCTCCATGCGCCAGGTACTTGGGTCCTCTACGACGTCGCAGTAACTTGTCTTAGGCGTATTCGTTGTCGCCGGTGACCTCGCCACGGTGAAAGCCACTAATCCTTTGTGCCAGTGCACCCCCTTCTCTCCGGCCACCACCGTGCCATCTCCAATTCATGGGCCACCGCCTCCAGATCCTATAAATTGAGTGTGTCGTCGGTTCCACAAGGTAGTCAAGCAACCAGTACATCAACTCATGCCTCGAACCATCGACCAGAGCTCGCCAATTCGAGATTTCCCCCAAATCAGTCTAGAGCACCGTGCGGAGTGACCTCGTCGTGGCCAGCGTGCTATAGGTTTGTTCATGTCCTCTGGTTCCTCGTTTTAGTATCCTTAGGTGCTCTTGATACTCCCTGACCCATCCAATTAAGCTAGAACCCTTATGGTCACCGGGAACACTTCTTGTTATCCGTTGATCGCGCTGTCACCATGGGCAGGGAGAATGAGGCCTTGAATCTTGAAATTAGTTGGGGGGAAATGGTGGTTAGGAGTTAAATTAAGTGTCCACCAAGCTAGAGCCCTAGCCGTTGCCCTTTCCGGCCAGTACGAGCTCGCCGGAGCTCGGTCCGTGGCCGTTCACCGTCGGTGTGATACCCCAATTTTTTTAAAAGAAGTTAAACTTATTTTTGTCTTTTCTTTGATGTTCTGTGGCATTAGGGTTTAGAGTTTCAGGAGGCATTCCTCAGAAAACAATAGATCTTTTGGCATTTTTTCCGCTGGGGTTGGGAGCTCAAAGGGGAGAGCGAGTTTGGGCCATTGATCTCGATTCGGTGGATGGGAGCCCCCCCTCTCCTCCCCAACCCTAGCCGCCCCCTCTCCTTCTCCCCAATTGGGTTGTAGCCGCCCCCTCCCTCTCTTGCTCTCCTCCCCATTGGCAATCACTCCCTACCCTCTCCATGGCTCCTTCCTCCCTCTAGATCCCCCCCCCACGCAGCAAGGATCGAGAAGAGGAAGAGCACGTTGAATTGAAGAGGAAGAGAGGATCAAGGAGATGTTCTTCCCCATCTCTTCTTGAAGATTTTCTTGGGGAAAACCCTAGGTATGTTGAAATCCTTGTTCCTTCCTGTAATTATGTGCTTTTGGAGGTTGTGGATCATGGGGATTAAAGGATTAGAGGTTGGATTAGATGTGGGTTAGGTTTTGATCTCGAATTTAGTTTTCTGCGGAATGGCAGATTCGACCATTTCTGTTCATGCCTGTTTTCCATAGTCTTAGTGGCCTCAAAAAAATGAAAAGTCTATATATGAGTCGTATATAATTTGTAGATCTTTCCGTGGCCATGAAGAACACCTCAATCGGACATTAGATCAGAAAGTTATTGCAGTTTTATTTTAGCAGTTTTTCTGTCTCATAATTCTGTGCAGAATCTGTTCTCTTAAGATTTAGGCAATTTTATCAATAGAATTCAACCTTGAGTTTGTAAGGAAAGTTGTAGATAATTTCATAAGCTTTCCAGATTGCTAAAAAGTGCATTCATATGAATTATGAAACTCCAGTTATGTTTATTTTACTGTGGTTGTTTCTGTTTGCCTAACCAAAATGAGCGGGTCTGTTTGCTGGTAGGTTTCATTAGGTAAATGGCTGAATTGGCTCTTCCAACTATGGAGACTTCTGTAGAGGGATAAAATGTCTTACTTCCAGTAGAATTTCATGATTTTTGGTTGAGTGGTTTGTGAGATATCGAATTTTCAATTTAACTACGCTGTTGTCTGAAGCATATTCAGTCAGTTATCTTGTAAGATGTTTTAGAACTTATAGATGACAGAATTTGTTTATCCATTGAATACCAAAGTTGTAGGGTATTTTGTGTAGATACTCCTAGATTATTTGTTTGATATCACCACTGTTATAATTTTAAAGATACAAAATTAACAAACAGCGCTACTGCTGTATGGCATGTGGTTCAGGGTGGGAGGCTTACCACCCGGTCTTGGTTCCAAGTGTAGGAGCGATTTGTTGATTGTTGGCAAATGTTTGTGAAATATTTGTACTAAGTTTTATGCCCGCTAGCAGGTGGCTACACTCCAGATCATGCCTAGTACATTTCTTCTTCTTCGTTGAAGGCAAGTGAATGTAGCGGTGGTTGCTTCCATTCTGACTTGTTATTTCTATTGCCTACACTCTAATATTCAGAAGTATTGGATTCTTTCATAATTGGACTCTATGGTGATGCTTTACTTGCTTGCATTATACTGATGCTCAATCATATATTGATGATGATTATGATTCGAGTATGACTCGTGAGATTAATTCACACCCCTGAAGGTAAATGAAGTATTATTTGAGGTTGGTATTGTATCTGAAGGTAAATGAAGTATTATTTGAGGTTTGTGTTGTATCTGAAGGAAGTGAAGTTTATTGATAAATGTAGCATGCCATATACATTGCATGACTCATTTGCATCTGAAGTTTTGTCGTGACCTATGGTCCGACCGTACCGGTACAATTTAGCATCGTACGTTGCCCGAGGAGGGGTATGATGCGGCTTCATACCCTAAGAGGTATGAAGGCAGAGGACATATGCATTGCATTCATATGCATTCATTGAAGTGATATTTGCAGATGATGTGGTTTTATACCCTCAGAGGTATAAAGACAGAGTACCTACACATTGCATTCCTATGCATACATTGAAGTGATATTTGCAGGTATTGTTGACGCAGGGAAGTGTTATAGAACCTATTGTGGTTGTTTGAGGAAATGAGATGGTATTGGTTATATTGGGACTACTAAGTTCTATATCTACAAGTATTTCTGATCATAATTGTGATTCTTTTAAAATGTTGATTAATTCAATTTGTGGTTTAAATATCTCGTCAAAACATTTCGCTTGCTGAGATGTTTCATCTCACTCTTGCATTACTCAATGCAGGTGCTTGTTGCTCATCAAGGGAAGTGGGAAGTAGCAGCACATCCACCTTCACTCTCATAATAACGCTGCTTAGGCGCAGTCCTGATTTAATTAGAAGCTTCTTGTTAAAGGATGTTTGTTTCTAACTAGTTGTGCGCACTGGTTAATTTAGTTCATGCCGTTATGGTTGTCTTCCCATTGCTAGCAGATTATTAATGTCGATTATGTTTTCTTATCATGATAT
Source organism: Zea luxurians (assembly GCA_029449295.1). Taxonomy (NCBI): domain Eukaryota; kingdom Viridiplantae; phylum Streptophyta; class Magnoliopsida; order Poales; family Poaceae; genus Zea; species Zea luxurians. Next base: position 98,102 of record JAOPSE010000858.1, read on the forward strand.
CTATTTATACTTTGTTGCTTCCCCGTTTATACAATTTTCAAAGGAGATGCTGTCGAAATTTTATATACGAATGTTAGAGGTGTAGTTTAGTAGCATTCTGGTGTGTTTGTGGATCCCGGGGTGTTACAGTCGGGGATCGCGCGATGTGAGGAATTAGAAAGTGGAGGGCCTATCTGCATTTGTCAGTGACTCAAACAAATAGTGCGCAAGATTCTTCGCTAGTTATTCAAACCCTTGAGGACCTCGGTGCAAACTGTCCACCGCGGGTGCGCGCTGGCGCGTTTGCCTATTCACGGGCTGACTTGGGCCAGTTTCGGCCCAATACTATTCATGCTTTTTCCTTTTCTTTTTCTACCAGGATTAGAAAATTCCTAGAAAATTGTAGAAAAATGCTAAAAATATAAGACCAATTTTGTTAGACTCCTAAATTTCTATAGTATTTAATAAAAATAGTTTTAGGATTTTTAGTCCAAACCAGGAATTATAAAGTATTTAAAATAGCTACAACCTACACTCCTGGAATTTTAGAAATTATTTAGTAACTCCAAAAATCACCAAACTTTTTGGACAAGCTTACGATGATATTTAGAAACCTTGGGTGAAGTTTGACTTGATTTGGACATTGTTTGATACCTAAAACCCAAAACCCTAATATTCCAAGTAATACCTGCCCTATGAAATAAGATATTGACTCCAAAAACCCTAGTTTCCGAAAGGATCGTGAAGGAAAATTGTATTCAAGATACAATTTGTTAAACCTTTTTCTGTTAGTGCATTTTCATAAACATTACATGAGCATTCATGGTTATATATGATATATATATATAAAACGAAGAAGAAGTAGAAGTTGAAGAAGGAAGAGCTACACCACCACCTGAAGACCCACCTACCGGGAACTGCTTTTATTTCGATATTTGTGGAGCAGAGCCCGATTCTCCTATAACGCAAGGCAAGCCCAGTGCATTTACCACCTCCTTGCTATTTTAAAATCTTTCTCACTTGCTTGATGCATTAGGTGATAGGAGTTGTGTGCTAAACAATTGATGCATTTCCTTCCTTGGAAGATTAATTACCTTTCCTTGATCACCTATGTTATGAAAAGGTGTTCCTGATGCTTAGTCTTGCTCTAGAAAAATAAAATGTTTTGTTTTGATAAAAGGATGATGCTTCAAGTGGGATGGGATGTTTTCGAAAATAAAACTTGATGATGGATCCATCATGGCCGTGATGGGTTCAACATCGGAAAAGATGTACCTCTGATAGGTACCGAGTTTTGGGTTGAAATGATAAAGCTGAGACCGGGCGGGTGACTTGCACGAGAAGAGAGTCTCGGTGTAGTGTCTCCGTCTGAGTCGATTAAGGACCATCTTGATGTTGGCTTGATGATCGAGGACCTTTTAACTGGTCACATGCCTCATCATGGGTAAGCTTTGCCTCGGGCAGACTAATACTAGAATAAGATAACACGCAATGGGAGTGGAGAGATGGCAAGAGTAGCGTGTACCCTCCGTGGCAGGAGGCTGGATGGTGGTGTATCTGTGCTCTCGGTTGGCCTGAACCTGATCTGGTCTTAAGAACCCCGGTGGCGAGTTGACATATGCAAGGCTTAAGTGCTACATATGTTGTGTGATTGGAGATCCCCAGCAGGGTATTAATCGATTCGAATCGTCGTTACTTCTCGAACATGAAGACTTGGTCACTGCCCTACACATAGCATTCCAGTGAATAAGAAGGGTTTATAACAAGATGGCTAGTATAGGCCAAGTGCTTGAACTAGGGTACAAAGAACTCTAGATTTAGGTAATAACTTAACTTGCTAATAAAACTGGATTTTTAAGGATCCACTATTAGTAAGCATTTCTGCAAACAGAGTTTTGATTCTTGTTCAAAGCCTTACCTTGACTCCCTCAAGCCAGCATATCCTTGAGAGTCTTTTACTTTGACGGGTAAGACTTGCACTACAGGAATCCTAATGATTCCCATCAGCCAAGATAATTCCCGTCGGCCAGGGAAAAAGCCGATGGGGATAATGTAACTCCCGTCGGCTACACTGTAGCCGACGGGAATAATTTAACACCCGTCGGCCAGAGAGTAGGCCAACGGGAGTTAACTTAACTCCCGTTAGCCAGAGCATAGGCCGACAGGGATTACTTAGCTCCCGTCGGCCAGAGCGCAGGCCGATGGGGATAAGCCTTTTATGAGCACGAGGGCGAACCCGCGCGGGCTCATTCTCTGCCTTTCTTCTTGGCCATGCCGCCTCCTTCTCTATCTGCCCTAGCCGCCGTCGCCTCTAACCGCCGCCGCGCCGCCGCCCCTCCCCGTCGGCGTGCCATCCCGACCGCGCCCGCTCGTCCATGCCACGCGCAGCGCCACCGCCACCCATCCTCGGCGTCGCGCGCCCGTCCTCGGCGCCGCGCGCCCGTCGGCGCCGCCGCTCGCCTGGCCGCCCGTCCCCGCCGCGCGCGTCTGGACGCCTGTCCCCGCCGCGCGCCCGCCCGTCCGCCATCGCCGTGCCCGCCCTCGCTCATCTCCGCCGTGTCCCACACCGCCCACATCGCCGCCGGGCCTCCCATCGCGCCCACAAACGCCGTCGTTGCCTCTCAGAGCGTCGTTGCTGCCTCCTCGAGCGCCGCTGCTGCGCCCAAGCACCGCCTCCGCCCCCGACCGCATCTCTGAACCGACTACGACACCCACGTGAGTTAATTATGTGTGTACATGTTAATGCATGGGATTGTGAATGTTAATTATGTGTGTACATGTTTATTTTCGTCGGTTTTTTATGGCCGACGGGAGTTAACTTTCATGTGATTAGTATTAATTTAATAACACATGTGATTAGAGTGTGATTATAGTTAATTTAATATCACATGTGCGGCTTCATGTTAGGTAATTATTAATTGTATTATTATGGTAGATTTAACTTATACTATTGAAATGTTAAATTTGATGTTATTTATTGATTAGATTTAACTTATAATATTAGGATGTATGAAGGTTTCGATATTGATTAATTTGATGTTATTTATGTGTATATATAATTATTTATGTATATATATAGTTTTACTACTTACCTATAGATGTATATACGTGTGACGTGTAGAAACGTGATTGTCTCACACACACTCTTTACTCGTACACAGCCGCAATAATGGGTGATAGACGTGATTGGATGTATGAAGGTTTCAAGAAGGGTGGGTGTCACACTAGTGAATGGTTTGCCAAGACGCAAATATTTCTGGACCATGCAACTGCTTTGACACAAATAGATAATATTAGGTGTCCATGCAATAAATATAGAAATATGACGAGCCACACCAAGAGGCAGGTCACACTACACCTGTGCTCACATGGTTTCGTGCCAGGCTATAAGGTCTGGTATCTCCACGGTGAAGATGTTGAACGAGCAACAGAAGTAGAAGTTGATGATGGTGAAGATGTTGTTGATAGGATGGACCAGATGCTTGAGGATTTGCAACCTGAACTGGCACCAGATCATCATGATTCACCTACACCGGAGGTTCAGAAGTTCTTCGACCTACTCAAAGCGTCAGAAGAGCCTCTTCACGGCACACTGACGTGACCGTACTCGAATTCATGACCCGGCTGATGTCAATCAAGTCCAAGTTTGCATTCTCAATTAATTGTTACAAGGAGCTTATGGATTTGATTAGCGAGGTTCTTCCTACGGGTCACAAGATGCCCAAAGACATGTACCAGTCCAAGAAATTGCTTGAAGGTCTTGGTATGGAGTATGAGAAGATTGATGTTTGCCAAGATAACTGTATGCTTTTTTGGAAGGAACATGGCAGAGAACAGAAATGCTTAAAATGTGGGAAGTCGAGGTACGTGGAGCTTGTAAATGAAGATGGGGAGAAGGTGGTGACAAAGGTTGCACATAAACAGCTTCAGTACATGCCTCTCACTCCTAGAGTGAAACGTTTGTTTCTCTCGAGGAAGACCGCTATGCACATGAGGTGGCATAAAGATTGTACGGACAGACAAGATGGGTTAATGGTGCACCCGTCAGATGGTGATGCATGGAAGGCTCTTGACAAATTTGATCCAGATTTTGCCAGCGATGCAAGAAACATTCGTATCGGCTTGGCAACTGATGGTTTCACGCCGTTCAATATGACCGCTGCGTCGTATTCATGTTGGCCTGTCATTGCCATACCGTACAACCTTCCACCTGCTCTTTGCATGAAATATGAGTTTATGTTCCTATGTCTTGTTATACCTAGGCCTGAGCATCCTGGCGTACGCCTCAATGTGATGCTTCAACCACTGATTGAAGAGTTAAAGAAGCTATGGCAAGGTGTGGAAGCCTATGACTGCTTCAAGAAGCAGAAATTCAATCTTCGTGTTGCATATCTGTTCTCGATTCATGATTTTATGGCGTATGGTATTTTCTCTAGATGGAGCGTGCATGGTAGATTGACGTGTCCTTATTGTGCTAAAGATAGAGATTGTTTTCGTCTTAGTGCTGGTGGCAAGATATGTTACTTTGATTGCCATAGATGTTTTCTACCCTTTAATCACCCCTTCAGAAGGCAGAGAAAAGAATTTAGGAAGGGCACCATTGTCACGAAGGGACCGCCCAAGCAACGTAGTGGGATAGAAATTACAGAAGAGCATATGAAACTTGTCCTAGACGAGAGTGGGAAAAGGTATCAAGGTTTTGGTGAGGAGCATAACTGGACTCACATATGTGGTTTGTGGGAGCTTCCTTATGCTAAGTCATTGATTTTGATGCACAACATCGACGTCATGCATCAAGAGAGTAACTTTTGCCAAGCCCTCATAAATACATGCATGGATTTCCCTAATAAAACGAAAGACAATGACAAGGCACGCATGGACTTAGCAGTGATATGTGATCATCCAACCCAAGTGCTTAGAGAAAACGGAGGCAAACCAAAAGCTGACTATTGTCTGAAATCTAAGCAACGGAAAAAAGTGATGAAGTGGATGAAGGATATTAAATTCCCCGATGGTTATGTCACTCGTTTTAGAAGATCTGTGAACTTGAAGACAATGAAGATGAATGGACTGAAGAGCCATGACTTCCACATAATTATGGAGAGGCTCATGCCTGTAATGTTTCGTGGGTACATTTCCGAAGCTGTGTGGAAAACGTTAGCTGAAGTTAGCTATTTCTACAGATAGTTGTGTGCTAAAGAAATCAGAAGAGATGTGATGGAACAGCTGGAGAAAGAGGCACTGGTGCTTTTGTGCAAATTGGAAAAAATATTTCCACCGGGTTTCTTCAATCCTATACAGCATCTCTTTATACATCTTCCATATGAGGCTAAGGTCGGTGGTCCTTTTCAGTATAGGTGGATGTTTCATATAGAAAGAGCATTAAAGAAGCTTAGAGCAATGGTGGGCAATAAGGCAAGAGTTGAAGGATGTATTGCGGAACAATTTAAACTAAAGGAGGTAGCACACTTCACAAGTTGTTACTTTGCAGAAGAACATAATGTATTTGCTCGAAAGAAAAGGTACCATGATGATGAATGAGAGATGCCTCCGTGTAGTGATCTTTCGATTTTTCAGACAAACGGCAAAGCCGTTGGTCCACCCAAGGCATATCACCTCAGTATGGAAGAACGGAAGTCTGCTTTACTGTACATGTTCACGAATATGCCTGAGGTGGAGAAATACTTAGTGTAAGACTTATTTTCTTAAACTGTTCATATGTGAATTAGTTTATGTTATCAAATATCTCATGTCATACAATAATATTTGACAGTGAGTTTGATGAACAAAACATGAGGTGTCTCGGTAGGCCAACAGCGAGAGACATAGACAAATTGCGACGCGATGGTATGCATGGGCGACCTAATTTCATTATGTGGCTTCGGGACCGTGTAAGTCTTAATTATGTGGCTCCAAGAGCTAATTTCAGTTAACTAAGATTACAGAATTTGCTAATGCTTTGTGGCATAATTGACAGTTTGAGGAGGAAATGAATTTGAATGATGACTTACGTCAGTTATCTATTGGAAGCGTAACTGCCAAAAGCTACTGTTGGGGACTTGTTCTCAAGTGCTATGAATTAAGAACAAGGCAACACAGAAAATGTTAAACGTTAAAGTCCTTCGTCCTTCAAAACATTATTTCCCTTGGGATATAATGGCCTTCGGAGGACGAAGGTTGTGAAGGACAAACCTTCAGCATAAGATAAAATGATGGAGAAGAAATCATATGAAATATAGAATAACATAAACAATCATGTATTTTTATCAATTCACTTCTATTTCATCTCTGTCTTATTACTATGGAAATTGGAAATGATATCAAATTACAATTGTACCTTCAGCTTGAAAGAAGGTGAAAGTACAAGCGTGACGCAAAAAGTAAAATGCCAAGTCCGCGTGAACAGTACTGGAGCACTATTCATCTATTTATAGGCACGAGACGCAGCCCATGTAAAATTACACCCATGCCCTTTACATTTGCTAATGGCTCTATAGTTACTCATCAAGGTCTGAATAGCCCTTTCCTTTTTAAGTCGGTTTCCTTTTCTACCGTCATGCCGAAGCTCCCTTGCACATAGCTTCGTTTCTGCGCCAACCTTCGTACTCTTTGTGCTTCTTCACACTGCAGTTCTGGTCCAAGCCCGAAGGTACCTGTTCATATATTATGCTCCAGAAAAAATGTTAAATCATGTTTTTGAGGACCTTCGGAAGCCAAAGGCCCCCAACAGTAGCCCCTCGCAATATTAATTTGTTAGAATAATAAAATTCAGATTGCGAAATGGACGAAGGCCCTAAAGCCGAAGGTCCGAAAAAACACCTTCCCTTTGCTAGAATAGCAACAGTCAATGACAAGCAGGGCCCTCCACCCTGCAATGTACTAGGCGTATAAATAAGAGCACACCTCGAGCTCATTTGGTACGCTTTTAGCCACCCGCTCTGCTTGCTCAATTTTCTAGCTCTTGCCTACCAGCGCTTGCTTGGTTTTTAGATTTTCTAAGGTTCGGCTTTAGGAGCACATTCTCACCATTTTTCAAAGAGATGTCTCAAGACTAGAAAGCTGTTGGTGAAACAAAGTTGAGCGAGGAGGAGAAGCTTCTTAAGGAAAAAACAGCTGGATTCATCGAGTTTATTGCAAAGACCAACACAGAGAAGATTACAAAAGAAACTCTAGAAGGCGTATTTGAAGATACCGATGACAGTGATAGTTATGATGTTGAAAGTGGGGGCGAAGACTCCAAAAATCGGCTGTGGCGACCAAGTCACACAGTCTTCGGAAAATCGACTATCAGGCAACGTCATCTTGACAACATGAGAGGAAGGTATTTTCGAGACATATCCATCGTGAGGGCTGATAATGGAGACCGGACTGCTCCTGCTCCTGAAGAGAATGAAGTTGTAATCTATCGAAGCTTCTTCAAGGCTGGGCTTCGATTCCCCCTAAGCAGCTTTGTGGTTGAAGTTTTAAAGATATACCAGATTTTTCTTCACCAGATTACTCCTGAAACCATCATAAGGATGGGGATCTTTGTTTGGGCTGTGAGGAGTCAAGGTTTGGAACCAAGTGCGAAAAGTTTCTGCAGTATACATGAACTTTTCTATGAGACGAAACCCTGGGGTAAGGAGCAGTATCACAATAATTTTGGCTGCTACAGCTTCGTTGCTCATTTTTCAGGTTCAAGCTGCCCAGTGCCAACCTTTTGGAAAAGGTGGCCTGGAGATTGGATGAAGGAATGGTTCTATGTGAAAAATGATTTAAAAGCAAGAGAATATATCAAAGAGATCATTATGCGCCCTATCTGGTCCCGCTTTGGCCTTCGGAAACCGAAGGTAGAGATCGATGAAGCAGCTGAAAAATGCCGAAGGGCCTTTGGCATAGTTTGTTCTCTCATCGGGACAAGGGACTTAGTCCAAGAGCACGTGGCCTATAGGGTATGACCACTGCTAGAGAGCTAGGAGATGCCAAAGGAAGCCATCAACAACACTAACGAGGGTGATTTGGTTTGACTGAAATATAGTTTCAGATTTGGAGACCAATTTATCAAACCAAATGACGACTGGTTGAATTGCATTGAAGCTACCAGTGATGATTTGCTTGGGCCGTACTCCAAAGCGGAGGATATTGCGTTATCTGCGGCGTTCGGGAGCCGGAAAAAGAAAAGGCTAAATAGAGTTTTTGATGCTATTGGGTTTATGTATCCTGACTACCGGTACCCGCCAAAGGGACAAAAGAGAAAGAGTGCAATATGTGGGAAAGATGCTGCTTCAGCCTCCCCCAACGAGCCTGCGCCGAAGAGGAAGAAGGTGAAGGTTCTTACTCACTGGCCGCGATATATTGAACCGGCCGTAGTGCCCAAATTTGGCGGTGAAACCTCTTCGGCTACTGAAGTCAAAGAACCTGCGCCTACGCAGAAGATTGAAGAGCCGACTGTAATGCCGAAGACATCTTCAGCCAAATTAGCTGAGCCAAAGGCTGTTGATATAGGGGGCGAAGGAACAAGGATATCAGAAATTTCAAGCCCTTCGGCAGAAGTGACAGTGCCGAAGGCACCAAAAGGTCCTGCAGCGACTCCTTAGAGAAAAAGAATGGTCAATGTACTAGATGCGCTGGAGACAATAAAGACAAGCTCTACTCCAAGGAAAACTACCGAAGCTCCAAAGACGCAATCCGAAGCCGAAGCTGCCAAGAGCCAGGTTGAAATCAAGCCTGGGCCTTCAGAGCCTGCAAAGGAGAAACTCTTGGAAACCGAGGAGAAGAAAACAGAAAAAGATGCTGCAGAACAGATTCTGCCTGAAAAAAACTGCCACTCCTATTCCCGAGGCATCCTCTGAAGCTCTTGATTATATCGTACGACACGCTTCGGGAAAAAGATTAACTGAAGAAGAGATTTTTGAAGCTAGACACTATGCCCGAGAACTGAAGTATCCAAAGGGTGCCTTAGTGTTCAATGGGACGGAGGAAGATGATTTCTTATACTGTCTCCTAGACAACAAAGAATTATGTGTCTGTCGGGAGATTGCCAGAAGTATGGGGTTTCCGAAACTCGAAGCTGGCCTTTGTGCCATGACAAAGGACGATCTTGCAGATAGTCTCGCTTATAACAATCTGAAGGTACAAAAATTGCACATTTGGAAGTTTTTGAACTTTGAATTATTTTTCTGCTCTTATACTAATTCTTTTCATATAGGGTTTAATACTGAGCAACGCCTTAAGGGCGCAAAGGAATGCCGAAGATGAGAGTTGCACTATTGCTCTCATCAACCTTCGAACAGAGATTATCAAGCTGAGGAACGAAGCTTTGGAGAAAGATAAAATTTTGCTTACATTGGTAGACAAGATGAAGGGGGATGAAGCTAACTACAAGACGCAATCTGAAATCCAAAAGAACGGGATTGAAAACCTCCAAAAGGAACTGGCCGAAGCTAAATTGAAATGCGCTATTGCCAAAGCTGATCGTGATGCCAGTAACTACTGGAAAAATTATTGGGAGAAAACAGTTGTAGATCTTCGTTTCTCAAAAGAAAGATGTTATGAAAAATCTATAGAATGTGTGAAGAAGATAAAAACTGGTTTCGCCAATGTTGGCGCATATTCTAGTGAAGACAACTTTGTATGGGGCGATCCCGAAGGCCCAATTGAATGGATCAGCAGCGAGGCCGAAGCATTTGAAGAGATTTTAAGTGGCCGTGGGGACGTCTGCGCCTTCTCGGGTGCAAGGGGAATTGCGGCGATCTTGGAAAAATCAGGTTGCGAACATGTGAAAAATCTGGCCCAAGCCAAAGCTACTCTATCTATTGACTACACGAAGGACCCCTCGGCCAAAGCAAGCTTAGTTGGTGGAAAATTCTTTACTGACATCTGGGAAAACAGCGGCCGAGGGATGGCCCATGATATAATTAAAAAGAGCGAAAAAGATACTCATGATGCTAGGGAAGCAACTAAGGCAGCTGAAAGAGCAGCGGAAGTTGAAAAGCGAATAGGTATTATTTAATGGCTTTTGGCTTTGTCATTTTTGACTTCGAGCTAACTAACATTTTCTACCGCAGCTGAACTACCCCCTCCGCCGGAGCCATTCGACCCACTGGCCGACCTAGAAACGAAGAAGGCAATAGAAATCATTAATGTGGCTGAAGCTATTGTGGATGAAGTTGTCACCAAGCTGCTAACTGAAGCTGCGGAAAAAGTTTTGAAGGAAGAATAATAGATATTGTAAAAACATTGCTATAATATTAATGTAACATTTGCTATACTATACTTGTAATATTTAGTTTTGATGAACTTTTAATGTAATGTATAAATGGTTTTGCAATTCCTTTCTTTGCGATGCATGAAACTTTTTATTGTACATACCGTTTTTGAGCCCTCGGCGAAAAAACACCTTCCCTTCTTTTCATGCTTCGTAAAGAAGAAATTTTATGCTTCGTAAAAAATCCTCCAATCGTCGCAGAAACATTGATGCTTCGTCAACAACAAACTTTTTGCTCCGCTTTATAGCTGACAAAGTTGTATCTCTTCGAAACTTATTTTGTGCCTTAGCAGAATTTCACTTTTTCGAAGCATTCTCCAAAGATCAACATTGTAACCCCTTCTTGTGCCATTGATGCAATATGATGTATGATGTGATGTTATGCGAATGATGTGATGATGTTATGCTTATGCAGAATGATATTTGTGCCAAAGATACACACACATCCCTACTGTAGAATACACAATCTTTTTGCCGCTTATTTTTTGGCTTCACCGCTTATTTTTCGGTGTATCAGCGTTGACTTTTCACTGTAAGTTCTGCATTCCCTTATGAACGTCTTTTGAACTTCTTCGCCTTCTATTTCGGCGGTATTCGTGTTGACTTTTTGTGCTTCGCCTTATACTTTGGCAGACTCAGCGTTGACTTTTCGCTGTAAGCTCTGCGTTCCCTTTGGAATGACTTTTGAGCAGAAAACTTATGCTGCGCTCCTTTAGGAACGACTTTTTGTAGCTTCGGGAGACTTACACTGCGTTCAGTAGAACGACTTTTTGTGCCTATGCGACTTTTGGGATTCCGTAGGTCTGTATAGAAGATATATTTTCACTATGGCAAAAACGAAGCTATTACAAGGAATTAAAAACGACAAGAAAACTAAGTTTTCAACAACTGTTCCTTAGTAAGAAAAAGAACGATGATGAATGTAAAAACTGATTCAGGGGTAGGATATCTCTTAGTAGATATGCTTTGACTCTGGCACATTACTGTTGACTGTGCGAGCTTCGGACTCCTCCCTAAAGTCTCTCTGCTGATGGGTCTGCTGACTCCCTTCTGGCTGTTGACCGTGTTGTAGTGGTGGCGGAGGTGGGAGCTATGGCCAGGATGCCTGTGGCTGACTAGCCGAAGCAACAGACGCTGCGGGATGGTTACCTACATAATCTGGTATGTAGGGTGAGTGGTATGAAGCAGTATGCATGACCTGCTTCGGCTGGTTCTGCTGAGCTGCAGCTTCTGCTATTTCCTTCTGTTTTTGGATAGTAATATGGCACATCCTTGTAGTATGGCCCTTGTCCTCACCGCAGAATAAGCAATAAATTTTCCTGGGTTGATCCCCAAACCTTCCTCCGAAGCCCCTGGCGCCTCTACCCCTTGGAGCTGATGGCCGAGGATAGCTTTGTTGCTGCCTCGAAGCTTGTGAGGAAGATTGCGGCCTCTGTTGCTGACTTCCTTTGTCGTCATTTTGGGTAGAATGAATTGATCTGACGTGTCTTGGGTGGATTCTCCCTCCGAAGCCCCTGGTCATTTTGGAGAACCTATAGGCTTCCTCCCTTCTTTGACGAAAGTCATTATCAACGCGGATGTATTCATCCATCTTTTGGAGTAATTTCTCTAGGGTCTGAGGGGGTTTCCTGGCGAAGTACTGGGCCACAGGTCTTGGCCGAAGCCCCTTGATCATGGCCTCAATGACAATTTCATTGGGCACTGTTGGCGCTTGTGCCCTCAGACACAAGAACCTTCGGACATACGCTTGGAGGTATTCTTCGTGATCTTGCATGCACTGGAACAAAGCTTGAGCGGTAACCGGCTTCGTCTGAAACCCTTGGAAACTAGTGATCAACATGTCCTTCAGCTTCTGCCATGATGTGATTGTCCCTGGCCGAAGAGAGGAGTACCAAGTTTGCGCAACATTCTTGACTGCCATGACGAAAGATTTCGCCATGACTGCGGTATTGCCTCTATATGAAGATATGGTTGCTTCGTAGCTCATCAAAAACTGCTTTGGATCTGAGTGCCCGTCATACATGGGGAGCTGGGGTGGCTTGTAAGACAGGGGCCAAGGTGTAGCCTGCAGTTCTGCTGATAGAGGAGAAGCATCATCAAAAGCAAAATTTCCATGAGGGAAATCCTCGTACCATTCATCCTCATTGAAGAAGCCTTCTTGATGAAGCCCCCTATGTTGAGGCCTTCGCTCTTGCTCATCTTGAGCAAGATGGCGTACTTCTTCGGTAGCTTCGTCAATCTGTCTCTGAAGGTCGGCTAGTCGAGCCATCTTCTCTTTCTTCCTTTGTACTTGTTGATGCAGCATCTCCATGTTTCTGATTTCTTGGTCCAACTCGTCCTCTTGGGGTGTTGGACTAGTGGCCTTCCTCTTCTGGCTTCGGGCCTCTCGAAGAGAAAAGGTCTCCTGGTTCGGATCCAGCGGCTGGAGAGCAGTAGCCCCTGTCATTGAAGCTTTCTTCTGTGGCATGACGAAGGTCAGTGCTTGCCGAAGGTGGTCGAAAAGAGTTCACCGGAGGTGGGCGCCAATGTTGGGGACTTGTTCTCAAGTGCTATGAATTGAGAACAAGGCAACACAGAAAATGTTAAACGTTAAAGTCCTTCGTCCTTTGAAACATTATTTCCCTTGGGATATAATGGCCTTCGGAGGACGAAGGTTGTGAAGGACAAACATTCAACATAAGATAAAATGATGGAGAAGAAATCATATGAAATATAGAATAACATAAACAATCATGTATTATTATCATTTCACTTCTATTTCATCTCTGTCTTATTACTATGGAAATTGGAAATGATATCAAATTACAAATGTACCTTCGGCTTGAAAGAAGGTGAAAGTACAAGCGTGACGCAAAAAGTAAAATGCCAAGTCCGCGTGAACAGTACTGGAGCACTGTTCATCTATTTATAGGCACGGGATGCAGCCCATGTAAAATTACACCCATGCCCTTTACATTTGCTAATGGCTCTATAGTGACTCATCAAGGTCTGAATAGCCCTTTCCTTTTTAAGTCGGTTTCCTTTTCTGCCATCATGCCGAAGCTCCCTTGCACATAGCTTCGTTTCTGCGCCAACCTTCGTACTCTTTGTGCTTCTTCACACTGCAGTTCTGGTCCAAGCTCGAAGGCACCTGTTCATATATTATGCTCCAAAAACAATGTTAAATCATGTTTTTGAGGACCTTCGGAAGCCAAAGGCCCCCAACAGCTATGGACGTTACGACGTCAATGGATATCGCTTTCGTTCAAGCATTTTCGTCAGTACCTGGGATGAGGATGAGGTGCTCGTCAGTACCTGGGACGAGTACAAGTTTAAAAAGGAACAAAACCACACCGACAGACAGGGACTTGTGTGTAATGACTTTTAGGTATGAATTCTTTATTATTTTTGTTATGTTTCTTAATATTGTAAATCTATGACTTATACCATTGTATTTGTATTCTTTATGTTGTAGCTTCGATATCGGTTGCCTGACGGAGAGGATTACATGGGGCACGCTGAACGTGTCTTCCAAAACAATGCAAAGAAGCTGGTGAAGGATGCCATATACTATGCGAGAATTCAGGCTACAAACCTGTATTTTCAAAAGCATCCGGAAGAAGTAGGCCCCTTGAATAAAAAGGAAGGGTCCTCAAAGATATATTTGACTGAGGATCAATATCGTGAGGTTAGTATTCAATTTGTTTTACCCTTTATATTGATTGTTGTGATTGCTATAATATGTAACATTGTGTGTGCAGGTGATGGTTCCATGGATGGCTCCTGTGCCTGATGCGTACTATGCTTGGTGTCGATATTGGGCTTCCGAAGGCTTCTAGAAAGCGTCAGTGCATCACAGACAATGTTGAGGAACCAATCCTAACCACAAGTTTGGCAGTGACGACATGATACGAAAAGCTAAAAGAATGGTAAGTTTGATCTAGCTATGTCGATCAGCAAATAGTATGATTGCTTATGAATGTTTTTTGTTTATACAGGAAGCTACGAGTGGCCAAAAGCCTAGTGACATTGAGGTCTACCAGGAGGGCCACAAAGGACCAGACCCGAACAACCCTGACCAGCTCTGCAGCCAGACAGCCACGGATCGACTGGTGAGTTTTGGTCGAAAAGTACAAACGTTCAAAGTATAGAAATTCCTGCATTTGTAAGGTTGTGAATGATGTATAGGCGGCATATGGGGAGGAGATGGTTCGTCGCCATGGCCCTGACTTCGACTGGCGCCATGAACCGGTGGATCCCTCGGTGGTGTACGCAAGTGGTGGTGGCAAAGCGCATGGACGGTAAGCTCTAACTTATGAAATTATATGGTTGACACTAAATTGATTATGCAGTAATCACATTTTTTGAATCACTTATAGATACGCACTCTTTGACGGATTCATTGACTCGTGTCGGTGAGATCTCAGAGGACGGGTTCATCTTCCCGTAGCTCATGCTCTCGTCGACCGAACGAGCAGGAGTTGGAGATTATGAGGATGCGTGAAGAGATGAGACAACAACGCGAATTTATGGAGGATTGCAATGCACATAACCAAGCGATGTATCAAGTGAGTACACATAATCCGAACTCTAAATTCTTATATTTCAATACAACATCATCAATAGTAACACATATGTTTAACAGTTAATGCAGCAACAGGGAATGACAACAAATTTTCCACTGCCACCACAATGGAGCCAGTTTGCAAACACACTAGCTCCGCCACCACAGTTCAACACCCCTCCGACACATATACCTGCACCTGGAGATAGGGCACGTTTGATAACTCTCGATTAATATATACACTTGTATACTTTTGATATTTGCATTTAACGTGTTGATATTTGCTAACTTGCATAGGTTACGCCCAAAGCGGGTGGTAGTGGGTCTGATCCTGCAGCAGGGACTGGATTTGTTGACTCCCTCTTCGCGTTCCCTCCTCCTGGTGGTGGCGGCGGCAGCGGTCAAAGCTCTAACCACCCAAGTGGTGGTTATCTCTAAACACTTGACTCGTGCTCGTTATGTTTTTAACTCCTGGACGTTTTGTTTGTGTAAACACTTGATCTTAACTCGTATCGGAAATGTTTGTGTATGTTATGTGACGGATTTAACCTATAATGCGTTTGTGATGTGTATGTTCATGTGGATGATATATATGTTTGTGATGTGTATGTTTTGTGATGTGTATGTTCATGTGGATGATATATATATTTTGTCATATGTTTGTCTGTGGAGAAATATCTAATTTGGTGTTGCTGTTGCAGAATTATAGATTAACTCCCGTCGGCCCAGTTAATCCTCGTCAGTTTGACCATAGCCGACGGGAATTAACTATTAATTCTCGTCGGCCCAGTTAATCCCCGTCGGCTGACTGGGCCGATGGGAGTTAATTGTTAATTCCCGTCGGCTGACTAGGCCGACGGGAGTTAATTGTTAATTCCCATCGGCTGGCAGGGCCGACGAGAATTAATTGTTAATTCCCGTCGGCTGGTAGGGCCAACGGGAATTAATTGATAACGCCCGTTGGTTGTCCTGGCCGACAGGAATTAGCCATAACTCCCGTCGGCCACTAACTAGCCGACAGGGATTAATTATTCCCGGCAGCCGCCGACGGGAATAACCGTATCCACGACATCTGACGGGATTAATTAATTATTATACTTTTTATTATATGTTTATTATTTACTATTCATGATAATATCATTATGTTAATGGGAACATGGAGAACCACCCGGGAAAACAGTGCTACCACAAGGGTTTAATGGGACGCCCTTGGCTGATTAACTAGGAAAGCTAGTGGATGACTACCTTACCCGAAAGGGGCCAGGGCAGTAGGGGAGTGGTCAGTGTAGGGAGGTCCTTGGGTTGATTTTGCTGCGATGGCGGTCAGGCGAGGGATTCCTGCACTAGAGCTTCCTATAAACTGTAGCGGGTTTTCTGAAGCTAGTGGAACTTTGTAAAGGCCTCGTAGTGGTACCCTGCCTCGCTTCCTTGGTAGAGGTGTATGGGGTCTGATCAACTCCATGGCAAATGGGTAACATGACTTGTGGGTAAAGATGCGCAACCTCTGCAGAGTGTAAAACTGTTATACTAGCCGTGCTCACGGTCATGAGCGGCTCGGACACTCACATGATTAATTTATGAACTTAAATTCAATCTGTCATTTGCATTGCATTGGGATTATTTTATTATTAATTTTACTTATTATTACTATGGTTTGGTATTTACTTACATTTAGTAATTGCTAATAAAATTTTGACCAACTTATAAAAGCAATGCTTAGCTTCAACCTTTATTTTATTGATCAGCCTTACACTTCACATGAACTCGCACCTTTGGTGAGTTCATGCCACATTATTACCCACAACTTGTTGAGCGATGAACATGTGTGAGCTCACCCTTGCCGTCTCACACCCCCCATAGGAGAAGTACAGGCGGTTCAAGAGGAGCCACATATCAAGGAGTTCGATTCGATCTAGGTGGCATCTCCCAGTTGACTTGCGCCAAGGATGATCCTTATTTTGTTTTATATTTATCCTTTATTTTTGTAAGTCTTCCGCAATGTAATAAATACTCTGATTATTGTGACATTTATCTCTATACACTCTGTTAATATATATGTTGTCTTCTTTGGAGCATGTATGAGATGCACCTGGCTTTGTCCCTTAAAATCGGGTGTGATAGAAGTGGTATCAGAGGAATGTTGACTGTAGGACGAAACCTAGATAGAAATGGACAAACCCTTACCTACTTACCTTACTCTAATTCTTGTCTAAACTTAACTTAATCTTTTCTCATCTATTTCCGCTTTACTCTGATTATTCTTACATTTTCTTTCTAAAGACAAATGTGGATTTCACACTTTGAAATCTTGTGCTTAAAGTGACTTTAGGAATAGGAAACCTACTCTTAGGAACAAAAACAAAACTATTTTTATAGTTATCTATACACTTGAATGCTTGTTCTTATGATACTGCCTGTTTGGATCTTTGATTGAGTGTGATTAGTTGTGGAGTAATGTCCACAATTACATCTGCATATACGTATTGGCATAAATAGAATTCATAAGATAACTAAACAACTTAGATTATCCTCCAATAAAATGTATCTATTTCATAGAGATTCCTCTTATCTTAAAAGACTCTCTCTTATCATAAAATGATCCATCTTATCTTAAAAGATACTCTCTTACCTTAATAGACTCATCTCTTCTCGAAAAAATTATCATCTTATCCTAATAGATCTAACTAATATCAAAAGATTCTATCTTATTCTTAGAGGCTCATCTTGGCTTAATAAGCATACTTATCCTTTGCTTATCTCATAACAGTGTCACAAACATGATTTATCCCAAAAGAAATAGTAGATCTTATTTAGTCTAATATAGTTATATCCAATCTAATCTAGACCCTACCTAATCTAATATGGCCTAATCTATGTTACAAGAATTAACTAAACCATATTCCAATAAATTAGTTTTAAATCTAAACTGGTGTCTTAGACCAACTTGTCCGAGAAACCACGACCTAGCCTATGTTATAGGTTGCCCAACCCATTTATCCAAGAAAGCAAAACTCCGTTTAATCTACCTACCATGTGTACCCGCAATTGTTGTCCCAACTTGGATAATGGCATCTAACACCACGACCGATGTGTGACACCCCAGTGTCACTTAGGGTTTCTTCCTTAAGCAAACCCAAACCATTATCACATGTAAACCAAATTAAGGAATGAACATCAAAGATTAAGAACAAAGGTTTAAAGTGAGTCTTTTTCATCTTAAGAAACTCTCCTTAATCATGTCATGAATCTTGAGGTAAGAAAAACTCTCAAACCCTAATTGATCCTAAGTAAACCATTTAAGCATATAAAGGGCATTTGGGAAAAGAATTGGGAGAAAAATTCAAATTTTGGTAAAAACCAAATTTCAAAGTTTTAGTTCACTTATTAACCAACAAAGTCTAGTAAGGAAGTTTTGCCATTTGAACTTTTCAAAATCCCCAAATCAGCTCCTAAACTAATGCACTTGGGGGAAATTCAGAAATTCAGAAATCTGAATTTCAGCCTCTTTCCAAAGATCAACTGCATTCTCTATTTTTCAAAACTCAAATCAAATAATTCCAAATATCAAAGTGGCGCCAAATTCCCTTGAACACACCGTGGCAAAGTTTGGAGACCTCTCTTCACCGTTTGACACGATCTTGACATGGTTTTTCCATGGGACTCGACCTTGTGACACGACAAGTCTCTGTACACAACCCCAAACCGCTCGACTTCCACACATAAACGACAAAGCTCTGTCGGAAGAGCAAATCTTGTGCAGTGATCATGCCCAAATACACGAAGATCTTCAACCTATGAGCGCTTGAACTCGGGCAGAAGCAAAGAGCCACGTGTTCGATCGCTTGCCTGACTGGCCGAGCACGGACTGACCGCGGTAGCGCGTGCCCCGCGCGTGGTTGCCCCGCCCCGCGCGTCTGCACCTCGCCCTCGCCTATAAATGCCTCCAGAGGCCTTAGCCGTTGGCACTCGCGCACCCAGAGCCTCGCTTGAGCCAGAGATCACCGGAGCTCACCGTGAAAAGCAAGCACCACCGCCCGCCATCACTGCCCGAGCATGGCCATCGTGGCTAGCTCCTTCTGTTGAACCCCAGCCTCGTCCCAGCCCCTAGACCGCTTCCCCGTAAAGCCGTGAAGCTTCTCCAAGATTGAGCCGAGGCATTGCCTCACGGAGAGGCGGATTCACCCTCGCCGGACTTCGGTCACCCGCCACCGCGGGTGAACCGAGCTAACCAGTAAGTCATCTTCCAATTCCTTGCACCCACGTGTTCCCCAGCACCCAGTGAAGCTATCTGAACCATTCAATTGACCTATCGCACCCTGGTTAGGCCGGACTCCTCGTCGCTGACGAGCATCTCCGCCTGCGCACGTGGACCGGCCGACTCCGACCATCCCTGACGGCGACCCGCACATCGCCGTGATCCTCAAGACCTCCCCTACATCCTCGACCACCTCATTGGAGCAGCCTCGCCACTGGTAAGCCCCTCTGCCCCTTTCTTCCTCCGCGGCCACTATTCCATTAGGGAAGGACCGCGGGTTCGATTTCCAGAAACCCTAGGGGGTTTTCTGCAGAGTCGTAGACTTATGTGAATAGTGCACCAGGGACCTGTCTGTAATTCCTTTAAGAACTTTTGCCAGGGACCCCAGCGCAAAGTTGTATTACCTTTATCCATTTCTATTTATCCTTTTTAAATTCAGCAGAGAACTTAGACAATTTATATCTCGAGTTATATTCAACCAAATTTAACCAAACCAGTTTTGCTGAATTCAAAATATTATGGACTATCAATTAAAAATAATGAACCCCATGCTTCCTGTTTTAAATTTTAGGATTTAGAATTAATTAAGGAAAAGGACCAAACCTTATTAAATTAAAGAAAATTTGTTATACTTCTGTTCTGAACTTAAGAAAATTTGTCGATGTTCAAACCCCATTTAGACACTGTTTAAAAATAGTGAGCACCCCAGTATTGAAAGTTTAAGTAGGATTATCTATTAAAAGCCATTTTTGCCAAAACTTAGGAAAATCAGAAAGGTATTAGAAAGTAATGAACAATGAATGCAATTATTTTTCCTAGCCTACTTAAGTAACAAAGAACCTAGGAAAAATAAAGGGACCCCAAGTCCAGAGCAAATTCTAGAAGAAATGTTTTATTAGGCACTAATCAACTAGAAAAACAATTATTAGAATTATAAACAATTTCAAAATTGTTAATAAAAATCCAATGGACTTGTAACCCCTAGAACCCCACTACAAAAACGATAAACACCTCAGTCCATCATTTTAAGTAGGGTAAACAAATAAAACTTGATGTTAGGCCATAATTCAATTAAATCATAAGTAAGCCAAAAAGTGTGCAATAGTGGGCAAATAAAATTTTACAAGATCAATAATGAAATTGGCCACCAAAGAAAAATGCAAAACCCAATTGAAAACTACAAAATAATACCCATTGCCAATACTTCATGATAAAGGCCATTTGATCCAAATAATTCCTACCACCCTTCCCTTAAGCAAAAAGTTACCAAATTTTAAAATGATTCCTCTTGCACAAAGAAGAAGATAGGAAAAATTAGAAATCTGTTGTTTAATATTTTTCAAATATAGTGGTAGTAGAAAGCACCCCTTTTGCTAGAAACTTTAGAAAATCATTGCAAAATAACTAATAAGTATTAATGGCTAGAAATTTGTACAAGGTCATGTTATAACATCTAGATGCCAGCAAAAATATGTCTTAAAGAATAACCCTCTGTTAAAAAGAAGTTGTAGTTCAAAACACCCCCTTTGCCCTAATATTTAATAATTTCATCCAGAAGGAACTATTCACTTTTTAAACCCCAAATTTTGAGACAGAGAATTACACACCAGTAAGAAGCCACTATAATTTTTATAGAATTTTTAGAAATTTATTAAGTTAACTTGTAGTTCGAACCCACCTTATGGACATAAGAGAAATAGAAGGAATGAAAGATAAACTTGCTCCAATAAAGTTCGACTATAAATCTTGATAAATTCTCACTAAGACATTAAAAAGAATTCAGTCGAACACTAAAATAGACTTACCACTTAGTTTAACTAAGCTTGACCCTAAATTGCTAAGTATACCCCAAGAATCTTCGAGTAGCAAGATTAAGCCCTACCTTATTAAAATGATCATTCACCATCAAAGTTTAATTGCTAAATTGCATAACATATCATGCATGTATCTTACTCATTGCATTCATTAGATTGCAATCTCGCTGACAGAAAGTACGTACTCATCCCTGAGCAAGAAGTTGTCCACGAGGAGGACCAGGAGCAAGCTCCTAAGACTGCCATCAAGGATCTCCCCGCAGCCCTAGCTATTGAAGGCAAGCCCCGGTTTTTATGCATAACCGTTTATATACGCTACTTTAGTACACTTCAATGTTTGTAGGCTTGTAATGTGCACTAAGTGTAGGAGTTGCTTGAAACCTCTAGTTGCATGAACTTAGGATTCCTTTTTGAGATGGATACTAGTATGCTAGGTCGAGTAGCTGCATGCTAATCAGAATCTCGATAGAAGTCGAGTGATTTTTCTAGCACTCGCGCGAGGTCAGGAAAATTGATTGTATTTGTCTTGATAACGGGATCTATGTTAGTCTATGGATTTGGATCCAGGGAGGATGCCTTGTCCATGAGACAGGAAAAGGAATTAAGGATTAATGTGTGGATACCTGAGTCAAGCTTTTGAACGTACTAAGCACATGTCGGGAAATAAGGTAACCGGTAAACCTAGTACCTGAGTGAAGTCGGGTGTGGACTTTATCCCTCACGCGACCTGAGACTGGGTCTCCCATGCTAGCTATGGTGGGTACAAGTGCGGTCACTGCACGACGGCAGCCGGGGTCAGTGAAGCATTGTATGCCAAGGCGGTGAGCCCTGGCCGCGAACGGGGAATCGATGGGGACGGTTGACGTGTGTGGGGACGGAGTGCCCCTACATGTCGTGTGTTTAGGTTTACCTTTCAAGGTTAAAACTTGATTCGAATCGTCTGCTTCTCGTAGCTAATGAGACTGCTTGACCCCTTGTACTACATTGAGTAAAAGTGAAATGAGTATTTCTTAAGATAACTTGTTGATTGTACTAAATGCTTGCTACCATGTATGCTTAGAAGGAGCAAACTTAGTTAAGCTAATGATGCTAGAAATGGAAAAGCTAAAACTTGATTTTAGATACAGCTAGTGCTTTTGGCAAACCAAACCCCTCAGCCAAACAGCTGCATGGTCTAGAGGTAGAGGAGTACATTCCTCACATCGGGCAAGTCTAGCTGAGTATTAGTATACTCAGCCTTGCTTGTGGCATAATTTTTGCAGGTACGCTGCAGGATATGGTTGATGGTGTGACTTGGCCTACCACCCTGCCACCGGGTTGGACGGTCAAGTGGGATGCTGCTCCAACAGGAGAGGAGCAAGAGGAGTAGTGGGCTAGGCCTTGTCCATTTCCTTACTACCGACGACATCGATTATCCGCTGCATTTTAATTTATGAACATTTACTAGTTACTTGAAAAACTCCGATTTATGTAATAATTCATTACTTTAATTTGAGGTTTCCTGTTTTATTGTATTTCTTCTGTGACTCACCTTCGAGTGAGTATGTGGTATTTGATCCTGGTTAAGTGGCTTTATCAGACTAGACCTGAGGGACTGACGAGTTATTCCGATTTAAGTGTGTTACGGCCCGTGAGGCGTGACTTAGGCACTTAAGCTAGAATAATTCGGGCGGTTCTACCACAGCTGGTATCGGAGCAAATACCACCAAAGAGAAGGACGATAAACCATGAATACCAATTTTCAAAATCTAAAACTTGCTTAGAAAATTATAAGAATCGTGAGGACTAGACCGCTAGACCTAGGACGAAAGGCCTTAGGGATAGTGGGAGAAATAGGTGGCTAAGTAAGAACGCCCTGTGGGCCAGTACTTAGATTTTAAAAGGATGCCCTAGGAGCACCCTTTTATTCGGAGAGGAGACGTTATTTTCGGCATGCATGCATTATAAAATTTGAAGGATTAAGAATTAAAGAAGTAAAAGTTTATGTTAACCCACTTCTTTTTAACCCAACCAGGCTCTTTTATTTTCTTCCTTCCACCATAATCTTTACCATCTGATCCCCTTCCGCAGATGAATTCACCCACCCCCGCCAGTGGAGGAGACACTCGTTTCAGCTCTGACTTCCTTTCTCACGATGGCTTTCCTTCCATCCTGTGGGAAGTGCTTAACTCCGCCGGTTGCCCTACACCCCCTTTGTACACGGTGCAGCTGTACGAGGAGCATTGGGTACCTCGTTGCCGAGTCTGGCTGACTTTGGAGGCTCATCCCCTTCAGCCAGGTTGGCGTTCTCTTGACTCCGAGACGGTTGGATTCAGGACGGACGACACCACTGAAGCAGTAGCCATGAAGAATCTGATGACTTTCTGTGGCTACCATCCCCTGGAAATGGTGATGCACCCCTTGGGACTCTTCCCTGCTGAGAAGAAGGATGACCCCATGTGGTGCAACCGTGTGAGCCATGTGAAAGATGTGTGGGCAATGTATATATCCTGACTTGGTTGGGAGGGTCACTATTCAGTGCATGAGTGCGCTGTACCGCCTTCAGGCCCTACGGAGCGACGCTATGGCACATCTTGCTAACATCGCTCAAACCACCAAGCTCACCCTCGCAGCCAAGAAGACTTTGTGGTCGACTTGTCCTCCGAGTTGGTCGAGAAGGACCTATAGGTAGAAAGGTTGAGCCAGCGCATCACCACCTTGGAGCAACAGGTGGAGATCCGAGACAACACTATTGATGTCTTGGAGAACCAGCTCCACGATGTGCAGCGGGAACTTGAAGAAGCTAATGACCACCTGGACATGCACCACTTGGAGATGGAGGCCAATGAGGCCGGAAGTGAGGGAGCAGAGGCTCTCGAGGAGTTAGGACCAGCCCCTGATGCCAATGGGACTACCTCCGCGATGCCCCCTTCACCCGCATCCAGTGTCGTTCCACCGCTCAGGGTTGACGAGTCGTTTTGACGTCTTAGAGGGTAGAAACCTACGCGAGCTTAGTTACTGGCAGATTTTGGACTAGGCTTACAGGTACTTCCCCTAATTGATGTAACCCTTGAAAACTTTTGAGATCTATGGGATGTTGTAACCATGTTATCTTCCTTCGAACTTAATATTATGATTATGGCAATTTTCTTTCCATATGAGATAATAGCATGTCGTTCGAACTTGTGAATTGGGATAACATTGGCAACAATCTCTATTTTTAGATGGCAGCTAGGCAGCATCGCGGGCATAACGAGCAAGTTCCCTCGCCACCTCCTCCAGCTCCCACAGTGCAGGAGCTTATGGCCCAGTAGAATGAGATTTTGCGACAGCTCTTGCAGCGCCAGCCCCACCCCCAGCAGCATGGTGGAGGCAGCAGCAGCGACCTCCGGCAGCGGCAACCTACCAGGAGTTCCTGAGCACGTAGCCACCCTTGTTCACCAAGGCAGAGGATCCATTAGATGCCGACATGTGGCTCCGCGTCGTTGAGTCCAAGTTTCCCCTCCTCACGGGAGACTGCCCCGATGAGACCAAGGCTCGCTTTGCCGCACAGCAGCTTCGTGGCCCTGCTCGGACTTGGTGGGACCACTTCTGTGCTATGCTCCCTGCTGATCGTGAAGTTTCTTGGGAGGAATTCAAGACTGCTTTCAGAGGGCACCATAACCCAGCCGGAATTCTTGATCACAAGCTCTGGCACTCAATCAAGGAACCTGCACGGTATTGCAGTACGCTCAGGCCTTCAATGACCTGTGCCAGTATGCAGGTTATCATGCTGATTCGGATGAGAAGAAGAGAGACCGCTTCCGCAGGGGTATCAACACCAAGCTGCGGGAACGTCTCAACACTGTCCGTGCTGATAGCTTCAATGAGTTGGTCAACCTGGCCACCTCCCAGGAGGATTGTATTGTAGCTCACCGGGCAGAGAAGAAGAGAAAGGCACCAATGGCAGCGCCATCCGCTCAGGCCCAGAGGTTCAGGATTGTTTCTCACAATCAGAGCAGGGGATTTCAGCAGCAGGCAGGTAGATGGGTGATCAGGCCACCTCAGCAGCAGCAGCCGGCACCCACTCATTTTCCAGCTCCCGCTCCAAGGAACAAACAGCCTCCGCAGCAGCAGCAGTTCCGCCAGGGCAATGGGAACAAGTGCTTCACTTGTGGCAATGTGGGCCACTATGCCAAGAATTGCCCAAGGAATCAGCAGAGGCATATGCCAGCACCAAATCAAGACAAGGGAAGAAAGCAGAAGGTACAAGTCAGGCAAGGGAAGCTCAACTTCACTACTCTGGAAGAGTTACCTGAGGGAGCCCCCATCATGACTGGTATCTTTTCAGTTTTTAATCAACCTGCTTTAATTCTGTTTGATTCTGGTGCATCTCATAGTTTCATTAGCCAAAAGTTCAGTGCTAAATGTCAATTGCCTTTTCGTCATGCAAAAGGGTCATTTATGATAGCCACACCTGGGGGTAAAACTGTAACCAACCAATTAATCTGAAGTGTGCCTATTCAATTGGGAAGCCACATTATCAAAACCACCCTTCTTGTTTTGGGTTTGGAAAATGTAGATATTATTCTGGGTACTAATTGGATGACCCTACACCAAGTAGTGCTTGATGTAGCCAGCCGCATCGTGGAAGTCAATTCCCCGATCTGTGGGAGTTTCACCTTGTTTCTGCCATGTCAAGACTCTACTCAGTCGTGTGCTTTTACGATGACGGAGTTATCTCTGAAGAAGATTCTAGTGGTCTGTGAGTATGCAGACGTCTTCCCTGATAAATTGCCAGGAATGCCACCAGACCGGGATATTGAATTTGCCATCGAGTTGCAACCGGGAACGGCACCTATTTCCAAGAGGCCTTACCGGATGCCACCCGCTGAGTTGGCAGAATTGAAGAAGCAATTGCAAGACTTGCTGGACAAAGGTTTTATCCGCCCAAGTACTTCGCCTTGGGGATGTCTAGCCTTGTTTGTGAAGAAGAAGGATGAAAGCTTGAGGCTGTGCATAGATTACCGCCCACTTAACGCGGTGACTATCAAGAACAAGTATCCTTTGCCTCGTATTGATGTTCTTTTTGATCAATTGGTCAGAGCCAAAGTGTTTTCTAAGATAGACCTTCGCTCCGGCTACCATCAGATCAAGATACGAGCAAGCGATATTCCAAAGACTGGTTTCTCAACCAGATATGGGTTATATGAATTCTTGGTGATGTCTTTTGGGCTGACGAATGCACCAGCATATTTCATGTATCTGATGAATTCTGTTTTCATGCCTGAATTGGACAAGTTTGTAGTGGTTTTCATCGATGATATCTTGGTGTACTCGAAGAACGAAGAAGAACATGTCGGGCATTTGCATGTAGTGCTTCAACGTCTGCGAGAGCACCATCTTTATGCCAAATTGTCAAAATGTGATTTTTGTCTAAAAGAGATTAAATTCTTGGGTCACACTATCTCTTAGGCAGGTACAGCTGTTGATCCTGATAAGGTGCAAGAGGTGATGAACTGGAAGCCACCAACGATGGTCCGTCAGATTCGGAGTTTTCTAGGATTAGCTGGTTATTACCGAAGATTCATTCCGGATTTCTCTCGAATTGCGAAGCCCATAACTAAGTTGTTGAAGAAGGAAACCAAGTTTGTTTGGGGTCAGAAGTGTGAAGATGCCTTTCATGCATTAAGGCAACATCTAACCACAGCACCGGTGTTAGCGCAACCCGACAGCAGCAAGCCATTTGATGTGTATTGTGATGCCTCTAGCACTGGACTAGGTTGTGTCTTGATGCAAGACAACCGAGTCATTGCTTATGCATCGAGAGCACTCAGGCCTCATGAGCAGAATTATCCCACTCATGACTTGGAGTTAGCAGCCGTGGTTCATGCATTAAAAATGTGGAGGCACTATTTGATGGGACCCACTGCAACATTTTCACTGATCATAAGAGCCTTAAGTATATCTTTACTCAGGCTGATCTCAACATGAGGCAGAGAAGATGGCTAGAGCTGATCAAGGACTATGACCAGGAGGTACATTATCACCCAGGAAAGGCCAATGTGGTAGCAGATGCCTTGAGTCGAAAATTGCAATACAACTGTGTTTTGATGGATTCTCGCATTGACACCTTGTGTGGTGAGTTGAGCAAGATGAAGATTGAAGTGATTCCTTCTGGTGCTTTGTCTCACATTTCCGTTGAGCCAGCCTTGCAAGACCAGATCATCATGGCCCAGCTCAGTGACAAGGGAGTGCAAATTATTAAGGAGAATCTCCATCAAAAGACCGAGAAGTATAAATGTTTTCGTCAAGATGGAAAGGGTATATTGTGGTTTGAAAACAGATTGGTAGTTCCTAAAAACAAGAATCTCATGAAGAGAATCTTGGATGAGGCTCATCTCTCCAATTTCTCTATGCATCCAGGGAGCACCAAAACGTACCATGATTTGAAGCCCATGTATTGGTGGACCAGAATGAAGAGGGAGATAGCCCAATATGTATCGGAATGTGACACCTGTCAGAGGATAAAGGCAAGCCACTTGAAATCAGCTGGAGCTTTGCAACCCCTGTCTATACCTTCGTGGAAATGGGATGACATCAGCATGGATTTCATTGTGGGTCTACCCAACACCTCTCGTCATCATGATTTGATTTGGGTTATTGTGGATCGACTGACAAAAGTGGTACATTTTCTCCCAGTGCACACCACTGATAAGGCTCAAAAGTATGCAAAGTTGTACATTGACCGGATCATGTGTTTGCACGGATTGCCTCGGACCATTGTTTTTGACCGAGGAGCCCCTTTTGTTGCCAGATTTTGGGAACAACTGCAAGAGTCTTTGGGAACCAAGCTAATCAGAAGTTCAGCTTACCACCCACAGACTGATGGTTAGACCGAGAGGGTAAATCAAATTCTGGAAGATATGCTAAGGGCTTGTGCAATCGATTGTGGCAAGAACTGGGATAAGTACCTCTCCTTGGTAGAGTTTTGTCGGGGACCATAATTAGGGGTACCCTCAAGGCTCCTAATTCTCAGCTAGTAACCCCCATCAGCACAAAGCTGCAAAGGCCTGATGGGTGCGATCAAGTCAGGGATCAGTCCGTCCGAGGGACTCGATCACGCCTCGCCCGAGCCTAGCCTCGGACAAGGGCAGCCGACCCCGGAGGATCTCCGCCTCGCCCGAGGCCCCCCTCCAGCGGCGAACACATTCCCGGCTCGCCCGAGGCCCTGTCTTCGCCGAGAAGCAACCGCGACCAAATCGCAGGAGCATTTGATGCAAAGGTGGCCTGACACCTTTATCCTGACGCGCGCCCCGGCTGACAGAGCCAAAATGACCGCCGTCACTTCGCCGCTCCACTGACCGGTCTGTCAGAAAGACAACGCCGCCTGCGCCCCTCCGACTACAGTGCCACTTGACAGAGTGAGGCTGACAAGCAGTCAGGCCCAGCCGCACACCATAGGAAACTCCGCTCCGCCCGACCCAGGGCTCGGACTCGGGCTAAGCCCCGGAAGACGGTGAACTCCGCTCCGCCCGACCCAGGGCTCGGACTCGGGCTAAGCCCCGGAAGACGGTGAACTCCGCTCCGCCCGACCCAGGGCTCGGACTCGGGCAAAGCCCCAGAAGACGGCGAACTCCGTTCCGCCCGACCGAGGGCTCGGACTTGGGCTAAGCCCCGGAAGACGACGAACTCCGCCTCGCCCGACCCAGAGGCTCGGACTCGGCCCCGGCCACGAAAGACAGGCTCGACCTCGACCTCGGAGAAGCCTCCACATCGCCCAACCTAGGGCGCGGACCGGCCACGTCAACAGGAGGCGCCATCATTACCCTACTCCAAGCTGACTCAAGCTACGAGGAATAAGACCGGCGTCCCATCTGGCTCGCTCCGCCAGATAGGCGATGATGGCGCCCCGCACGCTCCCTGACGATGGCGGCTCTCGGCCCCCTTACGAAAGCAAGAGGACGTCAGCAAGGACTCGACGGCCCCGACAGCTGTCTCTCCGCCAGGCTCCAGCACTCCTCCGACGGCCACGACATCACACAAATCGGGTGCCAAGATCTCTCCGGCCGCCACGATGGCGTGTACTTAGGGCACTAGCTCTCCTCCGCTAGACGCGTAGCACTCTGCTACACCCCCCATTGTACACCTGGACCCTCTCCTTACGCCTATAAAAGGAAGGGCCAGGGCCCTCTTAGAGAGGGTTGGCCGCTCGGGGACGAGGACGAGACGGGCGCTCGCATAAGGCCGCTCGCTCCTCCCCCCGGGTGGACGCTTGTAACCCCCTACTGCAAGCGCACCCGACCTGGGCGCAGGACGAACACGAAGGTAGCGGGATTTCCACCTCTCTCTCTCTCCCATCATCGGCCTCCTCGCTTTCCCCCCTTCGCGCTCGGCCTCACGTCGACCCATCTGGGCTGGGGCACGCGGCGACACTTCACTTGTCGGCTCAGGGACCCCCTTGTCCCGAAACGCCGACAGTTGGCGTGCCAGGTAGGGGCCTGCTGCGTGTTGACGAACAGCTTCCCGTCAAGCTCCAGATGGGTAGTCTCCAGCAACCTCTCTGGCCCGGGACGGTACTCCGTTTCGGGAGCCTTGAGTTCATGTCTCTCGACGGCGGCTATGACATGATACTCCTTCCACCGCCGGGCGACAGCGACAATGGCGGCCGACAGTCCGCCCTCCAGCAGCGGAATCGACGACGTCTTCCCCGCATGGCGGAAGAACAACCTTCGAGCTCGCCCCGTCTTCTTCCCTGTCGGTGGAGGAGACGGAGGCGGGGCAACCAAGGCCAAGCAGGAGGCGGCGCCTCGTCGGCCGTCGAGCGAGTCGACAACGCCAGCACTCCAACGGGGAGCGCGCCGGGCATCGGCCTCGCGCTTGAGACGAAGACGAGCGCTGTCTCCCCGCGATGCGTCAACCCTGGGCAAACGGACGACGCCAGCACGCTCGCGAAAGGCTTGCTGGGTGTCGCCCTCGTACCTGAGACGACAGTGCAGTCAGCCCCCGACGTGATCTCATCACCGCCCGTCAACCAAGAGGTACCGACCGATTCCCATCCCATGCCTTTCAGATTTAGCCTCGACCCGCCTAGCGGCTCTGCTTTGGTGGACGCTCTCGTAAAGGCGAATCCGAACCCTCTGGGGTTTCGCATGCGGTCACCTTGGGACCGGCTAACGGACGTCTCGACCTACGGGCCATCCGAGTCCGAGGAAGACGACGAGCCCAGCTTCCATTGGGATTTCTCCGGACTTGGCAACCCCGATGCCATGTGGGACCTCATGACCGCATGTGACTACTGCCTTTCCGACTTCTCCGACGGTCGTCGTAGCCTCGGCGACGAGGACTACGGCCCGAGCCATGAATGTTTCCACATCGATCTAGGGGGTCCCTCCGAAGGCAACCATCTCGGCATGCCGGAGGACGGTGATCTCTCTAGGCCGGTGCCTCGTGTTGACATCCCACGGGAGCTAGCCGTGGTCCCCGTTCCGGCGGGGGGTCACGACCCACAACTCGAGCAAATCCGCGGGGTGCAGGCCAGGCTCGACGAGGGAGCAGGAGCGCTTGAGCCAATCCGCCGGGACGTCGGGCAGGCATGGGCGGGCCAACCTCCGGCCGGAGAAATACATCATCTACCCCAGGGCTTCCAGCACCGCATCGCCGACGATGTCAGGGTCAGGCCGCCACCCGCATCCAGTGGGGTCGGCCATAACCTGGCTGCAGCAGCAATGCTCCTCCGCGCGATGCCGGAGCCATCAACCACCGAGGGGCGGCGAATCCAGGGAGAGCTCAAGGAACTCCTGGAAGGCGCCACGGTCCGGTGGGCCGAGAGCTCCGCCTCCCGAAGGCAGGGGTACCCCTCGGAACATCATATCGCGACTTCCCGATTCATGCGGGAAGCCTCGGTCTGCACCGGGCGCACGCGCAACACAGCGCCTGCGGCTCCGGGTCGCCTCGGCAACGAGCACCATCACCGCGATCGACGGGCCCACCTCGACGAGAGGGCGCGCCGAGGCTACCACCCCAGGCGTGGGGGACGCTACGATAGCGGGGAGGATCGGAGTCCCTCGCCCGAACCACCTGGTCTGCAGGCCTTCAGCCGGGCCATACGACGGGCGCCGTTCCCGACCCGGTTCCGACCCCCGACTACAATCACAAAGTACTCGGGGGAGACGAGACCGGAACTGTGGCTTGCGGACTACCGTCTGGCCTGCCAACTGGGTGGAACGGACGATGACAACCTCATCATCCGCAACCTCCCCCTGTTCCTCTCTGACACCGCTCGCACCTGGTTGGAACACCTGCCTCCGGTGCAGATCTCCAACTGGGACAACCTAGTCCAAGCTTTCGCCGGCAATTTCCAGGGCACGTACGTGCGCCCCGGGAATTCCTGGGACCTCCGAAGCTGCCAACAGCAGCCGGGAGAGTCTCTCCGGGACTACATCCGGCGATTCTCGAAGCAGCGCACCGAGCTGCCCCACATCACCGACTCGGACGTCATTGGCGCGTTCCTCGCCGGCACCACCTGCCATGACCTGGTGAGTAAGCTGGGTCGCAAGACCCCCACCAGGGCGAGCGAGCTGATGGACATCGCCACCATGTTCGCCTCCGGCCAAGAAGCGGTCGAGGCTATCTTCCGGAAGGACAAGCAGCCCCAAGGCCGCCCACCGGAAGATGCTCCCGAGGCGTCAACTCAGCGCGGCACCAAGAAGAAGGGCAAGAAGAAGTCGCAAGCGAAACGCGACGCCGCCGATGCGGACCTTGTCGCCGCCGCCGAGTACAAGAACCCTCGGAAACCCCCAGGAGTGAAAGTGCATTCATCCCTTTTGTGAGTTTTGGTGATTTGGATAACAACACATTTAAAGGTCTAACAAGTTTGCTAAGTGTTGAACAGGAAATTCAGTATGATGAACATACTTGAATAGTGTATAATGATTAGTGAACAAGGTTCAACACGAGGTTAAATAACCAATGAGACAATGCAAATGGATATAATATGGTCTCTGTATTGGTTTGAATATATATGGACAAGACCTAAGAAATCACTACATACATATGATCAGAATAGAGGATAAAGTGATTAAGAGGACTGGTTAAGCCAAAGTGGATAAGATATGAGGAATCGTGAATTGGCTTGACCATATTACTATTAGTCCATATATGCTTCTATGAGAATCAAACTAGAGCTTGATTGATCTTAGCAGTTATATCTAGATGTCATTCAAGCAAGGTTCACAATATTGAAGAAATGATTCTCTCATTGGATGCTCAATAGGATGTGACTCAAGAATGGCTTGATAGGGTGAAGATAGTGAGGAAAGGGCTTCGAGGAACTAAGCGAAGGTGAAGGCCAAGCGACGGCTTGTAGACCGAGGTACCATGGCTAAGGTGAAGAAGAGAGTACTTGCACTAAGTCGATGAACTAATCAGCTATGAAGAGTTACAACATGTTGATGCATCAGTAAGGTGACTTGAAGCCATGATTTGAACTTATACAAGGTGATATGGTACAAGTCACAGGGTTTGATTTGTGTTTGCTTCAAAAGGTGATACAAAGATGTTTGTGATCCTTATGAAGCAACGCCATGGAGAAATCACACATGAGACGCCAATGACTCAAGGAGTTTACTTAATTATATTTTATTTAACTTGAGTATAGGAATCGTCGTACTATAAAGGGGGATCCAAAAAGAAGGTTGGTGTTTGCCAAAGCTCAAACCTCTCTATTCAAAAGCTATTTTTGAAAAGCAAAAATCTCTTTAACGTTCTATGGTTGACCGTAGTTAGGGTTGAGAAACCTAGAGTGTTCTTGCTGAAAAGCAGCTGAACTTGTTCAGCTGCAGCTGAGCTTTTCAGCTGAGCTGGACTTCAGCTGAGCTGAGCTCCTTCAGCTGCAGCTGAGCTTTTCAGCTGAGCTGGACTTCAGCTGAGCTGAGCTTCTTCAGCTACAGCTGAGCTTTTCAGCTGAGCTGAACTTCAGCTGAGTTGAGCTTCTTCAGCTGCAGCTGAGCTTTTCAGCTGGGCTGAACTTCAGCTGAACTCAACTTCAGCTGTGAACCTCTTTGACCATACACCAGCTGAACTTGCCTCCGGGCAGTTGAGCTGGGGTTTTCTCTCCTAAACTCTCTGGTCAAGACCAGTTGAACTGGTCCTGAGGGGCAGTTCAGCTGGTCTCTGACCCCTCTGACCTCTGTTCTGCAGTCTGCCAGTCAGACTGGCAAACAGGTCGCCAGAGCTGTCAGGGGCGGTTCAACCGCCCCCCCTGGGCGGTTCAACCGGTCTTGGTCAACTTGACCAATCTGCGGTCAGTCTGCGCGTCAGTCTGCCAGTCAGACTGGCAGACAGGCTGCCAGGCCTGCCAGGGGCGGTTCAACCGCCCTAGGGGGCGGTTCAACCGGTCTCAGGCAGAAAAATCTGCCCAACGGCTAGTTTTGAGCTCCACCTATATATACTACCTCCTACCTCTCTCCCCACAGCAGTGAGCACGATTTGAACTCCATTTCTAACCCAAGAAACACCTCCCTCTCTCTCTCACACATCTCTTGCCTCTCCCATTTCAAATCTTTGGAGAGAAATCTTTGAGTGAGCTTGAGAGCTGCGGTTTTTGTGCTTCATCTCTAAATCTCTCTTGCTCTTCTTCTTGATTCGAGCTTTGGTACTACATCGAGTTCTTTGTGGATTCATTACTCTTGGAGCTTCTAGCTCCTAGACGACTAGGTGTCTCTTGTGAGTCTCCAAATCTTGTGGAAGACCACAAGAAAGTTTGTATTACCCGCTCGTTTGAGCAAAGATTATTGTGTGGGCTTGACCTTTGTGGTCGGCAAAGGGAGGATTAGGGTTGAAAGAGACCCGGCTCTTTGTGGGCGCCTCAACAAGGAAGTAGGGCACCTTGGTGGTGTGACCGAACCTCGGGATAAATCTTGTGTCTCTTGTGTTCTTGCTCATTGTGTTTGTTTGTGTTCTTCGTTCTCTCACCATTGCATGGAAGATTTGTTTATATCTTTTTGGTGTGTGGATATTGAGAAGTGCCATTCTCAGATCTACTACTTTGAACCCTGTGGATCATTTAGAACATCTCATTTCCAAAGTTAACTGGGTGAATTTCGAGATCAATTCAGTTTTACCCAGTTTGCTTCTAGTTTTTGTTGAAAAAATTTTAACTTGCCTATTCACCCCCCCCTCTAGGCAACTTTCAATTGGTATCAAAGCCTAATCCTCGTTCTAACGCTTAACCGCGTGAGGAAAGATCATGTCGGGGGGACTAAGAAACGAAAGTGCTTCTAAGCTTGAAAAAGTTGAGGTTGCCTCGACTTCATCTTTTGGTGCAGATGTTGATCCTAGGGCAATAGACCTTGCCATGAGAATCGCCGAAAGGATGTTCCTCAAAATGAAGGAAGATGAGGCGAAGAACATTATTGAAGAAGAAGAAAATGATCGATGGAGACCAAACGACGAATCCACCTCTTCACAAGGTTCGTCTTTCAAATCCACTTCTCATATGTGCTTTGTTGCTAATGAGAGTGACAGTGAAAGCGAAAGTGAGGATGAGGAGGAGCATGAAAGTGATAGTGAAGATGAGGATGATCTTCAAAAATTCTTTGCTCAACTAAGTAAGAAGAACCGGATGAGCTTGCTCAAACTCATGAAAAGAGCGGAAGAACAAAAGGAAATGCTTCATAAGCAAGAAGATATCCTCATCGAAAAAATCAAAGACTTGGAGAAGTTGACCAAAGAGCATGAGAAGCTAAAGTGCTCTCATGATGATTTGGTCCAAAGGTATGAAGACATTTCAATTGAGCAAATTAAAGCTATTAATCATTCATCATATATTGCTCAATTAGAAAATAAAAATGCTATGCTCAAGAACACGGTAGAAAAGCTAAACATTGAGAATCTAGCTTTGCAAGAAAAACATGATATGCTTGTATGCTCTCATAATAAATTTATGGATTCACATATCATGTTAGAAATGGCTCATGAGGTTGTGTTAACTAATTTGAAATCATACCAACCTCACATATGCACATGCACTCAAGTAGAAACTATGTTATTATGTGCTAACAAATGTTGCTCTCAAGAAAGCCAATCTTCCATTGAGCTAGAAATTTCAGGAATTAGTGATATTTCTATCACACAAGAAAATAAAGAGCTCAAGGAAGAAGTTGGAATGCTAAGAAGGAGCTTAACTCGTTTGAAGGGAAAGTGTCATGCTCAACCTTCTCAAGATAACCGTGATAATATGGTGAAAAAGCTTGAGAAGGGGACAACCGTAGCATGCAGAAAACCCCTTCAAAGGAATACCAAGCTTTCCAAGAAAGGCATGAGCAAACATCAAGAGAAGAAAGCCAAAGGTCATGACAAGTGCCTCAACCATGCTTCCACATGCTCCACACAAGGTAACAAACAAGCCACTCTTCCAAATAAGAGAAGATGCACTAGAAAGTGTTATCAATGTCATGAGAAGGGACATGAGATTAAGTCATGTCCTTACATAAAAGATAGTGGCTTAACATTAGAAAGCAAGAGGCTCACTAACCATGTAGCAAACAAGAAGCAAGGCAAGAAGGAGTCTTGCAAAATTAAAAATCAGATTTGCTACACTTGCCGAAGAAAGGGACACCTTTGCAAGGATTGTCCCATGAGTAAGTATCCTAAGTCTACCATGTCAATTCATTCATATTCTCTTAGAAGACCCAAAAATGACACTTGTGCTAGAAAGGTAATTAGTTCACCTAAAACTAGCACAAAGGCCATTTGGGTGCCTAAGTACTTATTAGCTAACCTTGGTGGACCCATCCAAAAATGGGTACCAAAATGTACTTAATAAGTTTTGCATGTACCCAGAGATGATATGAAGCTTTGGGGTGCTTGAGCGGTTTAACTCAATTCTTATCTCAAGCTATCAATCTTACATTGTCTATCCTTTAAGATTGACCCAAAGATGAATTGAGTTGTTATATCACTAACTTCATATTCATCTCTAGCAAGAACTTGTGTTGTAGGGAATAAGGATTAACCTTTGTGGGAATCAAGCAAAAGGCCTACAACCAAGTGATATCCAAAGGATGGTAACAATTAATTCTTAAGTGCATATTGCTTTTAATTGGTATATTCCTTTGTGTCTTTTGTAGCCACATAGGAAAAATGAAGCACTTGAGAATGAACTTAAAAGATTTTACCTTGCTTTGGAAAGGATTTAATTATATGGTAGATTGCAAGTTCATATTTTTATATTATGACAATCTACATGCTCTAGATTGGTTGTATGTATCTTGTGGCATATTTCAAGTTAATCATCATATTATTGCCATGGCCTAGACATAAAGAGTATTATCCCATGTTCTTAAATGAATAGAGTGCTAAGTAAGAAATTCAAATTCTTAAAGCACTTATCAAAAGGGGAATTCTCTATATGACTAGAGTTGTGAGACTAATGTTTTTTATCTGAGTGATTTATATAGTTTCACAACATGAGAATGTGTTTCCCAAATGGAGTGTGCCATTCAACATTCAAAGAAGATCGAACCAATACTATGTGATGTATTCATTCTTGTTTAAATTGGTTTTGAGTCTTCTACATTAATCACTCATCATGTTATAAATTAAACTTGCCCTATAAACTTAATTAAACAATCATGCTACTTTTATCTTGTTTCAATTGATGTTATGCATGTTGCCTGTAAGGGTAATTTACTTCATATCATGAGGTTTCCTTAATTTAGTAACCTTCTTGTCATTCATATAATAGAGGTTGCTAAATAGGAAACTATTGCTTGTGTTTCTAATGCAATCTCTTTTAAGCTATTTCATGAAATTCATAAGTAGAGATTGTGCTCTTTCAATTGGTAAAATCACAAGCTTTAAAGGTTAATCTTCACCTAAAAGAAAGATTAGGAATGCTCAAGGCAAAGGTATGGAACTAATTGTTTCATTTGGTATGTGATCAATAATAGTTCCGTTCAAGTGACATTCTTTCAATTGGTAATAATCTATTCTATGAAAAGAAATGTCAATATAAAGGTTAAATTTCTTTTGACTTAAATTTGTAAATTGGTGCATATTGTTAATTCACTCCTCCATGTGCATTAACTTAAAAGGAATTTAGTTTATGCCTTTATGCCTCATAAATGATGATTTATTTGACATTCATATATAGATATCATCATTCATTAAACACTTCCTTGTACTACTAATATCTCTTTTCAAAGTTCTTTTTCAACTAGTATTAAAAGGAAAAGAGATAACAAGCTAAAGAAGGAAGTCTCCACAAATGATGAAAAGAAGAATACTACGATGACACCACCACCGATAGTAAGATCTTTCAAATTGGCATAACAAATGGTACATTCTATATGGTGGTGAGTATTCTTAGGCATAAGTTAATTCATTGCAAATTTGTCATGCCTTGACCAATATATATAATGTACTCCTCATGCGACTCCTAATTGAATTGAAAGTGCATGTGGTAAGTCATTCAAATACTTGATGCACATATCTAGTAGGAGAACATTATATATCTTATGTCGTAGAGAATAAGTTTGCCTTGAGTAAGCTATACTAAGACAATCCAAAATGGTAAATTTGTATCTCATTCATATGGATTGTAATCTTTTTTTTAATAGCTACTCTTGATGCAGTTTAAAATTCCCTTATCATTAAATCTAAAAGTGCATAAGAATCTTTTTGTTGATATTCATCTCATGCATATGCACTAACATGGATATGATTTTTAAACTGTAAAAGGTACAATTAGTGATCCATACTCTCCAAATTTTGGAAACCCATATTTTGATATCTTAGAAATCTACTTCAATCGATATCCATATGCTTCACATTGAATTGGATCACTAAGTTGTAAATTCCATGCATAACTTGTCTTTATGATATGAATGCTTGTGCGACTAACCTTGATAAGCTAGGTGCACCCAAAGTCAAGGTAGGTTCATCATCAAGAAGGCAACACAATGATGTATTAATAAAAGGAGAAAAGGCTCCTATTCTTAACTCTAGTTTTATCTATGTGATTAAATATTGACTTGAAACCATGTAAGATGGTTGTCAAGTATATGTTGGTGCCTACACAAAGAGAAAGGCCACAATAAGAAATGTGTGGGTACCCAAGGCTCTTACTACTAATCTCAAAGGACCCAATTCAAATTGGGTACCAAGATACGAAGCTTAAACTTGTTTTGCAGGATCACTCCTTCAATGGATCAAGTTGGGTGCTCGATAATGAATGTATAAATCATATTTAGAGATAGTAGCAAGGGTGGTAACAACTGAATCTCAAGTGCATATTATTTTTAAATCTTATCTCTTTTGTGACTTGTGTAGCCACTAAGGAAAAAGAAGCACTTGAGGATATACATCAATTGTTGATTATGAAATAAAGGTCTAATTGGAAGATGAATGAATATTATCATATGGTGCACAATCCAAAATTATGTGACGTATTCTCTATCTAGTTAATTTGGATTTCATTCTTCTTTATTAGACACTCACCATAATATGGATTAAGTCAGCCCTTTAGACTTCATTGAACAACCATGCATATTATTCATGTCATTTAAAATATATTGTGCATGAGGGCTCAAGGGAAATTTAGTCCATATTATGAGGTTTCTCTATTTTAGCAACATGCTTGTCTTCCACATATAAAAGGGTTGCTAAATAAGAAACTAGTGCTTGTGCTACTAATTCCATCTCTTGTGTTGAGTTTATCCATAGAAAATCTATGTTAAGAGATGGTGCTTGTTTTAAATTGGATAAATCACAAGCTTAAAGGATATTATTCAACTAAAGTAAGAAGAAGTTGATCAGAGGCCAAGGTATGAAAACTTCTTCTCCTTCGGTTGTTTTAGTATTCTATCCTTAGTGGGATGTACCATAGTATAGGTTAAATTCCTTGCAATATAAAATGTTCAATAGTGCATATAACTTTGACATCAACTATATGTGTGCACTAATTTTAAAGGAATTTAGTCTATCCTTTTGGGTTTCAAGAATGATGGTTCATTTTCATCCACATATAAGGATCATCATTTGTAAAATCTTCCCATGTGTTTTTAATGCTCTCTTTTCTAAGTGTTTGAACAAGGTCCTTCCAAGTGCCTTCAAGATGGATTCAAAATCTACGGATATAAGAGTCTTGGTTATTTCAATCATTGAGTTTCAATGGGTCTCATATCATGTATGATTGAACCATGCCAAGATGAATGAAGTTCAAGATTGCCTTGGATGAAATCATAAAGAGAAAAGAAATCACAGTGATTCAAAAAGGGAGTTACATTTTTGTCAACCAAATAATGAATATGTAGTGACATATTTATATGATATCCTTCATTATGAGGTTTGAGGTTCATATTAGCATGCTTTACCCTTCAGAATTTCAATTGATATACTTTTAGTTCTTAAACTTTCAATTGGTTTAATTTTCATCATCTATGTAAAGCATGTTATGTTAAACCAAGATATAGTGCAAACATCTCCTTTAACCTCGTATTGTTGATGTGCATAAGTGTACTTTGTGTACTCTTGCATGCACAAATTGAGGGAGAGTTTAGCCTATATCTTGTGAGACTAATGAATTCTTTCAAGTTCATGTTGTGTAGTCTCACACCTTGGAGAACATCAAATGAGGATGAATGGTTCCATAGAAATGAAGAATTTCTCTTAATTGTTTGAAGAGGATAAGTTTCTCTTTGAAATGTCAAGCCCATCAAAAGCTAAGATGGAAATTCATGATTATAATGGAGACCATGTGGCGTAGAACAAAGGTGTGTCACTCCATGAACTATTGTATTACAATTGTGTATCTAGGCTCTTACATGCTAGTGTGTGCATGTATATGCAATATCTTAAGTCACATCATAAGGTTGCACTTGTGGTGACGATTAAAGAATCTCTAGATATTTGATTAATACCTCTTGTGGTGATATCATAAGTTAGTCTTAAGTCATCTTTGTGAGGTATGAGTCAAACATGCTAACTTCTCAAGAATCTTGGCTTAAAATATTGCATGTCATGTCTATTAGTATACCTTTTAATTATGAGTAATTCCCTAAATTGGTACAATTTCACATTTTCATACTTTATTTGTACCAAGGTTCAAATTGTAGGACTTAATCCCCTGGCCTCACAAGTCCAAGTGCATAAGCTAAACAAGTATTCATCACTTGTATGCACACATTTATGGGGAGAATAGTCTATAATTTGAATCTTTGAGACTAACTTCATTTCCAAGTCTATTATGTGTGTAGTCTCGAATTAGAAAGGAATCTTCGGGCAAAGACAATCGCTTCCACTGCAAGTTTTGATGGGTATCAAAGATTCTTTGCTCCAATAAATGTATCTTTTATACATTTCATAAGGGAATGAGTTTCTCTTTTATATGCTACTCCAACATCATCTAAAACTGGTAAACATGTATCATATTCTTTTGGTTTGCATATGTCTAAAGTAGCATAACTTATAAATTCTCTTGTCTAGAACTTAATTGATTAAATAGTGCACATGTTCCTTATGTTGCATGATTATGTTCAATTGATACTCCTTTTATGCCAATGGTACTTTAAATTGCAAATAAGTACTTTCAACGGGTATCAATTGAATTCATATATATGTGTACACTAAAATTTGAGGAGAACTTAGTGTAATATGCTATTAGTGATCTGCTTATCTAACAAATTGTATCAATTGGTGTTTTTCAATTGATATTTTTCATACATGATCACTAGTTGCATAATCCATACTTGTGCAATTTTTATGTTACCTCTTGTTGTGATAAGAAAATGCTAGGTGACATCTAGACTCTAGGTATCAAGTTTCACCTTCGATTTAGTATGACAATCTTCATTTGATATCTTGGACTTATGTCACAACTATACCAACAAGAGCGTGCAAATGAATTCTAAATCCAACACAAGTTTGGAACCCCCCCCCCTTGAAAAGGTAAAACAAAGGTACATCACTTCATGCCACTTCTACATTACTTTTTTTGTCATCTAAGGATCCTTTTCATGATAGTGTGTTCACATCTTGCTTAAATCATAATTTCTACCCTTTATATTCTTTGTATCCTTTTTGGAGATTTATGACAAAGGGGGAGAAATTTTGCATTAAAGCTTATCTTTATTTTTGAAAAGGGGAGAAATAATTAACAAAAGGGGGAGAATCATAAGTAAAACATAAGATGTGGGAGTTGATAAGTGCATTCTATGTCATGAGCATCACGTTTATTTTATGACACACTGTACCCCATGAATAGTATGATATAAGTTGTCTTCACTCTTTGACCCAAATATGTGCTTTTGGTATTTGAGTACAAAATTGGTATTTTCTGAAATGCACATATTTAGGGGGAGTAAACTATATCATGGGATTCAAAATCTTATTTATCAAATCTTATGTAAGCTTTAAATGTGTTGTCATCAATCACCAAAAAGGGGGAGATTGAAAGTGCATTCATCCCTTTTGTGAGTTTTGGTGATTTGGATAACAACACATTTAAAGGTCTAACAAGTTTGCTAAGTGTTGAACAGGAAATTCAGTATGATGAACATACTTGAATAGTGTATAATGATTAGTGAACAAGGTTCAACACGAGGTTAAATAACCAATGAGACAATGCAAATGGATATAATATGGTCTCTGTATTGGTTTGAATATATATGGACAAGACCTAAGAAATCACTACATACATATGATCAGAATAGAGGATAAAGTGATTAAGAGGACTGGTTAAGCCAAAGTGGATAAGATATGAGGAATCGTGAATTGGCTTGACCATATTACTATTAGTCCATATATGCTTCTATGAGAATCAAACTAGAGCTTGATTGATCTTAGCAGTTATATCTAGATGTCATTCAAGCAAGGTTCACAATATTGAAGAAATGATTCTCTCATTGGATGCTCAATAGGATGTGACTCAAGAATGGCTTGATAGGGTGAAGATAGTGAGGAAAGGGCTTCGAGGAACTAAGCGAAGGTGAAGGCCAAGCGACGGCTTGTAGACCGAGGTACCATGGCTAAGGTGAAGAAGAGAGTACTTGCACTAAGTCGATGAACTAATCAGCTATGAAGAGTTACAACATGTTGATGCATCAGTAAGGTGACTTGAAGCCATGATTTGAACTTATACAAGGTGATATGGTACAAGTCACAGGGTTTGATTTGTGTTTGCTTCAAAAGGTGATACAAAGATGTTTGTGATCCTTATGAAGCAACGCCATGGAGAAATCACAC
This sequence comes from Zea luxurians, assembly GCA_029449295.1. NCBI lineage: Eukaryota > Viridiplantae > Streptophyta > Magnoliopsida > Poales > Poaceae > Zea > Zea luxurians. The sequence goes on from JAOPSE010000858.1 coordinate 140,143, forward strand.
ATGAGACGCCAATGACTCAAGGAGTTTACTTAATTATATTTTATTTAACTTGAGTATAGGAATCGTCGTACTATAAAGGGGGATCCAAAAAGAAGGTTGGTGTTTGCCAAAGCTCAAACCTCTCTATTCAAAAGCTATTTTTGAAAAGCAAAAATCTCTTTAACGTTCTATGGTTGACCGTAGTTAGGGTTGAGAAACCTAGAGTGTTCTTGCTGAAAAGCAGCTGAACTTGTTCAGCTGCAGCTGAGCTGGACTTCAGCTGAGCTGAGCTCCTTCAGCTGCAGCTGAGCTTTTCAGCTGAGCTGGACTTCAGCTGAGCTGAGCTTCTTCAGCTACAGCTGAGCTTTTCAGCTGAGCTGAACTTCAGCTGAGTTGAGCTTCTTCAGCTGCAGCTGAGCTTTTCAGCTGGGCTGAACTTCAGCTGAACTCAACTTCAGCTGTGAACCTCTTTGACCATACACCAGCTGAACTTGCCTCCGGGCAGTTGAGCTGGGGTTTTCTCTCCTAAACTCTCTGGTCAAGACCAGTTGAACTGGTCCTGAGGGGCAGTTCAGCTGGTCTCTGACCCCTCTGACCTCTGTTCTGCAGTCTGCCAGTCAGACTGGCAAACAGGTCGCCAGAGCTGTCAGGGGCGGTTCAACCGCCCCCCCTGGGCGGTTCAACCGGTCTTGGTCAACTTGACCAATCTGCGGTCAGTCTGCGCGTCAGTCTGCCAGTCAGACTGGCAGACAGGCTGCCAGGCCTGCCAGGGGCGGTTCAACCGCCCTAGGGGGCGGTTCAACCGGTCTCAGGCAGAAAAATCTGCCCAACGGCTAGTTTTGAGCTCCACCTATATATACTACCTCCTACCTCTCTCCCCACAGCAGTGAGCACGATTTGAACTCCATTTCTAACCCAAGAAACACCTCCCTCTCTCTCTCACACATCTCTTGCCTCTCCCATTTCAAATCTTTGGAGATAAATCTTTGAGTGAGCTTGAGAGCTGCGGTTTTTGTGCTTCATCTCTAAATCTCTCTTGCTCTTCTTCTTGATTCGAGCTTTGGTACTACATCGAGTTCTTTGTGGATTCATTACTCTTGGAGCTTCTAGCTCCTAGACGACTAGGTGTCTCTTGTGAGTCTCCAAATCTTGTGGAAGACCACAAGAAAGTTTGTATTACCCGCTCGTTTGAGCAAAGATTATTGTGTGGGCTTGACCTTTGTGGTCGGCAAAGGGAGGATTAGGGTTGAAAGAGACCCGGCTCTTTGTGGGCGCCTCAACAAGGAAGTAGGGCACCTTGGTGGTGTGACCGAACCTCGGGATAAATCTTGTGTCTCTTGTGTTCTTGCTCATTGTGTTTGTTTGTGTTCTTCGTTCTCTCACCATTGCATGGAAGATTTGTTTATATCTTTTTGGTGTGTGGATATTGAGAAGTGCCATTCTCAGATCTACTACTTTGAACCCTGTGGATCATTTAGAACATCTCATTTCCAAAGTTAACTGGGTGAATTTCGAGATCAATTCAGTTTTACCCAGTTTGCTTCTAGTTTTTGTTGAAAAAATTTTAACTTGCCTATTCACCCCCCCCTCTAGGCAACTTTCAATTGGTATCAAAGCCTAATCCTCGTTCTAACGCTTAACCGCGTGAGGAAAGATCATGTCGGGGGGACTAAGAAATGAAAGTGCTTCTAAGCTTGAAAAAGTTGAGGTTGCCTCGACTTCATCTTTTGGTGCAGATGTTGATCCTAGGGCAATAGACCTTGCCATGAGAATCGCCGAAAGGATGTTCCTCAAAATGAAGGAAGATGAGGCGAAGAACATTATTGAAGAAGAAGAAAATGATCGATGGAGACCAAACGACGAATCCACCTCTTCACAAGGTTCGTCTTTCAAATCCACTTCTCATATGTGCTTTGTTGCTAACGAGAGTGACAGTGAAAGCGAAAGTGAGGATGAGGAGGAGCATGAAAGTGATAGTGAAGATGAGGATGATCTTCAAAAATTCTTCGCTCAACTAAGTAAGAAGAACCGGATGAGCTTGCTCAAACTCATGAAAAGAGCGGAAGAACAAAAGGAAATGCTTCATAAGCAAGAAGATATCCTCATCGAAAAAATCAAAGACTTGGAGAAGTTGACCAAAGAGCATGAGAAGCTAAAGTGCTCTCATGATGATTTGGTCCAAAGGTATGAAGACATTTCAATTGAGCAAATTAAAGCTATTAATCATTCATCATATATTGCTCAATTAGAAAATAAAAATGCTATGCTCAAGAACACGGTAGAAAAGCTAAACATTGAGAATCTAGCTTTGCAAGAAAAACATGATATGCTTGTATGCTCTCATAATAAATTTATGGATTCACATATCATGTTAGAAATGGCTCATGAGGTTGTGTTAACTAATTTGAAATCATACCAACCTCACATATGCACATGCACTCAAGTAGAAACTATGTTATTATGTGCTAACAAATGTTGCTCTCAAGAAAGCCAATCTTCCATTGAGCTAGAAATTTCAGGAATTAGTGATATTTCTATCACACAAGAAAATAAAGAGCTCAAGGAAGAAGTTGGAATGCTAAGAAGGAGCTTAACTCGTTTGAAGGGAAAGTGTCATGCTCAACCTTCTCAAGATAACCGTGATAATATGGTGAAAAAGCTTGAGAAGGGGACAACCGTAGCATGCAGAAAACCCCTTCAAAGGAATACCAAGCTTTCCAAGAAAGGCATGAGCAAACATCAAGAGAAGAAAGCCAAAGGTCATGACAAGTGCCTCAACCATGCTTCCACATGCTCCACACAAGGTAACAAACAAGCCACTCTTCCAAATAAGAGAAGATGCACTAGAAAGTGTTATCAATGTCATGAGAAGGGACATGAGATTAAGTCATGTCCTTACATAAAAGATAGTGGCTTAACATTAGAAAGCAAGAGGCTCACTAACCATGTAGCAAACAAGAAGCAAGGCAAGAAGGAGTCTTGCAAAATTAAAAATCAGATTTGCTACACTTGCCGAAGAAAGGGACACCTTTGCAAGGATTGTCCCATGAGTAAGTATCCTAAGTCTACCATGTCAATTCATTCATATTCTCTTAGAAGACCCAAAAATGACACTTGTGCTAGAAAGGTAATTAGTTCACCTAAAACTAGCACAAAGGCCATTTGGGTGCCTAAGTACTTATTAGCTAACCTTGGTGGACCCATCCAAAAATGGGTACCAAAATGTACTTAATAAGTTTTGCATGTACCCAGAGATGATATGAAGCTTTGGGGTGCTTGAGCGGTTTAACTCAATTCTTATCTCAAGCTATCAATCTTACATTGTCTATCCTTTAAGATTGACCCAAAGATGAATTGAGTTGTTATATCACTAACTTCATATTCATATCTAGCAAGAACTTGTGTTGTAGGGAATAAGGATTAACCTTTGTGGGAATCAAGCAAAAGGCCTACAACCAAGTGATATCCAAAGGATGGTAACAATTAATTCTTAAGTGCATATTGCTTTTAATTGGTATATTCCTTTGTGTCTTTTGTAGCCACATAGGAAAAATGAAGCACTTGAGAATGAACTTAAAAGATTTTACCTTGCTTTGGAAAGGATTTAATTATATGGTAGATTGCAAGTTCATATTTTTATATTATGACAATCTACATGCTCTAGATTGGTTGTATGTATCTTGTGGCATATTTCAAGTTAATCATCATATTATTGCCATGGCCTAGACATAAAGAGTATTATCCCATGTTCTTAAATGAATAGAGTGCTAAGTAAGAAATTCAAATTCTTAAAGCACTTATCAAAAGGGGAATTCTCTATATGACTAGAGTTGTGAGACTAATGTTTTTTATCTGAGTGATTTATATAGTTTCACAACATGAGAATGTGTTTCCCAAATGGAGTGTGCCATTCAACATTCAAAGAAGATCGAACCAATACTATGTGATGTATTCATTCTTGTTTAAATTGGTTTTGAGTCTTCTACATTAATCACTCATCATGTTATAAATTAAACTTGCCCTATAAACTTAATTAAACAATCATGCTACTTTTATCTTGTTTCAATTGATGTTATGCATGTTGCCTGTAAGGGTAATTTAGTTCATATCATGAGGTTTCCTTAATTTAGTAACCTTCTTGTCATTCATATAATAGAGGTTGCTAAATAGGAAACTATTGCTTGTGTTTCTAATGCAATCTCTTTTAAGCTATTTCATGAAATTCATAAGTAGAGATTGTGCTCTTTCAATTGGTAAAATCACAAGCTTTAAAGGTTAATCTTCACCTAAAAGAAAGATTAGGAATGCTCAAGGCAAAGGTATGGAACTAATTGTTTCATTTGGTATGTGATCAATAATAGTTCCGTTCAAGTGACATTCTTTCAATTGGTAATAATCTATTCTATGAAAAGAAATGTCAATATAAAGGTTAAATTTCTTTTGACTTAAATTTGTAAATTGGTGCATATTGTTAATTCACTCCTCCATGTGCATTAACTTAAAAGGAATTTAGTTTATGCCTTTATGCCTCATAAATGATGATTTGTTTGACATTCATATATAGATATCATCATTCATTAAACACTTCCTTGTACTACTAATATCTCTTTTCAAAGTTCTTTTTCAACTAGTATTAAAAGGAAAAGAGATAACAAGCTAAAGAAGGAAGTCTCCACAAATGATGAAAAGAAGAATACTACGATGACACCACCACCGATAGTAAGATCTTTCAAATTGGCATAACAAATGGTACATTCTATATGGTGGTGAGTATTCTTAGGCATAAGTTAATTCATTGCAAATTTGTCATGCCTTGACCAATATATATAATGTACTCCTCATGCGACTCCTAATTGAATTGAAAGTGCATGTGGTAAGTCATTCAAATACTTGATGCACATATCTAGTAGGAGAACATTATATATCTTATGTCGTAGAGAATAAGTTTGCCTTGAGTAAGCTATACTAAGACAATCCAAAATGGTAAATTTGTATCTCATTCATATGGATTGTAATCTTTTTTTAATAGCTACTCTTGATGCAGTTTAAAATTCCCTTATCATTAAATCTAAAAGTGCATAAGAATCTTTTTGTTGATATTCATCTCATGCATATGCACTAACATGGATAAGATTTTTAAACTGTAAAAGGTACAATTAGTGATCCATACTCTCCAAATTTTGGAAACCCATATTTTGATATCTTAGAAATCTACTTCAATCGATATCCATATGCTTCACATTGAATTGGATCACTAAGTTGTAAATTCCATGCATAACTTGTCTTTATGATATGAATGCTTGTGCGACTAACCTTGATAAGCTAGGTGCACCCAAAGTCAAGGTAGGTTCATCATCAAGAAGGCAACACAATGATGTATTAATAAAAGGAGAAAAGGCTCCTATTCTTAACTCTAGTTTTATCTATGTGATTAAATATTGACTTGAAACCATGTAAGATGGTTGTCAAGTATATGTTGGTGCCTACACAAAGAGAAAGGCCACAATAAGAAATGTGTGGGTACCCAAGGCTCTTACTACTAATCTCAAAGGACCCAATTCAAATTGGGTACCAAGATACGAAGCTTAAACTTGTTTTGCAGGATCACTCCTTCAATGGATCAAGTTGGGTGCTCGATAATGAATGTATAAATCATATTTAGAGATAGTAGCAAGGGTGGTAACAACTGAATCTCAAGTGCATATTATTTTTAAATCTTATCTCTTTTGTGACTTGTGTAGCCACTAAGGAAAAAGAAGCACTTGAGGATATACATCAATTGTTGATTATGAAATAAAGGTCTAATTGGAAGATGAATGAATATTATCATATGGTGCACAATCCAAAATTATGTGACGTATTCTCTATCTAGTTAATTTGGATTTCATTCTTCTTTATTAGACACTCACCATAATATGGATTAAGTCAGCCCTTTAGACTTCATTGAACAACCATGCATATTATTCATGTCATTTAAAATATATTGTGCATGAGGGCTCAAGGGAAATTTAGTCCATATTATGAGGTTTCTCTATTTTAGCAACATGCTTGTCTTCCACATATAAAAGGGTTGCTAAATAAGAAACTAGTGCTTGTGCTACTAATTCCATCTCTTGTGTTGAGTTTATCCATAGAAAATCTATGTTAAGAGATGGTGCTTGTTTTAAATTGGATAAATCACAAGCTTAAAGGATATTATTCAACTAAAGTAAGAAGAAGTTGATCAGAGGCCAAGGTATGAAAACTTCTTCTCCTTCGGTTGTTTTAGTATTCTATCCTTAGTGGGATGTACCATAGTATAGGTTAAATTCCTTGCAATATAAAATGTTCAATAGTGCATATAACTTTGACATCAACTATATGTGTGCACTAATTTTAAAGGAATTTAGTCTATCCTTTTGGGTTTCAAGAATGATGGTTCATTTTCATCCACATATAAGGATCATCATTTGTAAAATCTTCCCATGTGTTTTTAATGCTCTCTTTTCTAAGTGTTTGAACAAGGTCCTTCCAAGTGCCTTCAAGATGGATTCAAAATCTACGGATATAAGAGTCTTGGTTATTTCAATCATTGAGTTTCAATGGGTCTCATATCATGTATGATTGAACCATGCCAAGATGAATGAAGTTCAAGATTGCCTTGGATGAAATCATAAAGAGAAAAGAAATCACAGTGATTCAAAAAGGGAGTTACATTTTTGTCAACCAAATAATGAATATGTAGTGACATATTTATATGATATCCTTCATTATGAGGTTTGAGGTTCATATTAGCATGCTTTACCCTTCAGAATTTCAATTGATATACTTTTAGTTCTTAAACTTTCAATTGGTTTAATTTTCATCATCTATGTAAAGCATGTTATGTTAAACCAAGATATAGTGCAAACATCTCCTTTAACCTCGTATTGTTGATGTGCATAAGTGTACTTTGTGTACTCTTGCATGCACAAATTGAGGGAGAGTTTAGCCTATATCTTGTGAGACTAATGAATTCTTTCAAGTTCATGTTGTGTAGTCTCACACCTTGGAGAACATCAAATGAGGATGAATGGTTCCATAGAAATGAAGAATTTCTCTTAATTGTTTGAAGAGGATAAGTTTCTCTTTGAAATGTCAAGCCCATCAAAAGCTAAGATGGAAATTCATGATTATAATGGAGACCATGTGGCGTAGAACAAAGGTGTGTCACTCCATGAACTATTGTATTACAATTGTGTATCTAGGCTCTTACATGCTAGTGTGTGCATGTATATGCAATATCTTAAGTCACATCATAAGGTTGCACTTGTGGTGACGATTAAAGAATCTCTAGATATTTGATTAATACCTCTTGTGGTGATATCATAAGTTAGTCTTAAGTCATCTTTGTGAGGTATGAGTCAAACATGCTAACTTCTCAAGAATCTTGGCTTAAAATATTGCATGTCATGTCTATTAGTATACCTTTTAATTATGAGTAATTCCCTAAATTGGTACAATTTCACATTTTCATACTTTATTTGTACCAAGGTTCAAATTGTAGGACTTAATCCCCTGGCCTCACAAGTCCAAGTGCATAAGCTAAACAAGTATTCATCACTTGTATGCACACATTTATGGGGAGAATAGTCTATAATTTGAATCTTTGAGACTAACTTCATTTCCAAGTCTATTATGTGTGTAGTCTCGAATTAGAAAGGAATCTTCGGGCAAAGACAATCGCTTCCACTGCAAGTTTTGATGGGTATCAAAGATTCTTTGCTCCAATAAATGTATCTTTTATACATTTCATAAGGGAATGAGTTTCTCTTTTATATGCTACTCCAACATCATCTAAAACTGGTAAACATGTATCATATTCTTTTGGTTTGCATATGTCTAAAGTAGCATAACTTATAAATTCTCTTGTCTAGAACTTAATTGATTAAATAGTGCACATGTTCCTTATGTTGCATGATTATGTTCAATTGATACTCCTTTTATGCCAATGGTACTTTAAATTGCAAATAAGTACTTTCAACGGGTATCAATTGAATTCATATATATGTGTACACTAAAATTTGAGGAGAACTTAGTGTAATATGCTATTAGTGATCTGCTTATCTAACAAATTGTATCAATTGGTGTTTTTCAATTGATATTTTTCATACATGATCACTAGTTGCATAATCCATACTTGTGCAATTTTTATGTTACCTCTTGTTGTGATAAGAAAATGCTAGGTGACATCTAGACTCTAGGTATCAAGTTTCACCTTCGATTTAGTATGACAATCTTCATTTGATATCTTGGACTTATGTCACAACTATACCAACAAGAGCGTGCAAATGAATTCTAAATCCAACACAAGTTTGGAACCCCCCCCCCCTTGAAAAGGTAAAACAAAGGTACATCACTTCATGCCACTTCTACATTACTTTTTTTGTCATCTAAGGATCCTTTTCATGATAGTGTGTTCACATCTTGCTTAAATCATAATTTCATGCTATTAGTGATCTGCTTATCTAACAAATTGTATCAATTGGTGTTTTTCAATTGATATTTTTCATACATGATCACTAGTTGCATAATCCATACTTGTGCAATTTTTATGTTACCTCTTGTTGTGATAAGAAAATGCTAGGTGACATCTAGACTCTAGGTATCAAGTTTCACCTTCGATTTAGTATGACAATCTTCATTTGATATCTTGGACTTATGTCACAACTATACCAACAAGAGCGTGCAAATGAATTCTAAATCCAACACAAGTTTGGAACCCCCCCCCCCCTTGAAAAGGTAAAACAAAGGTACATCACTTCATGCCACTTCTACATTACTTTTTTGTCATCTAAGGATCCTTTTCATGATAGTGTGTTCACATCTTGCTTAAATCATAATTTCTACCCTTTATATTCTTTGTATCCTTTTTGGAGATTTATGACAAAGGGGGAGAAATTTTGCATTAAAGCTTATCTTTATTTTTGAAAAGGGGAGAAATAATTAACAAAAGGGGGAGAATCATAAGTAAAACATAAGATGTGGGAGTTGATAAGTGCATTCTATGTCATGAGCATCACGTTTATTTTATGACACACTGCACCCCATGAATAGTATGATATAAGTTGTCTTCACTCTTTGACCCAAATATGTGCTTTTGGTATTTGAGTACAAAATTGGTATTTTCTGAAATGCACATATTTAGGGGGAGTAAACTATATCATGGGATTCAAAATCTTATTTATCAAATCTTATGTAAGCTTTAAATGTGTTGTCATCAATCACCAAAAAGGGGGAGATTGAAAGTGCATTCATCCCTTTTGTGAGTTTTGGTGATTTGGATAACAACACATTTAAAGGTCTAACAAGTTTGCTAAGTGTTGAACAGGAAATTCAGTATGATGAACATACTTGAATAGTGTATAATGATTAGTGAACAAGGTTCAACACGAGGTTAAATAACCAATGAGACAATGCAAATGGATATAATATGGTCTCTGTATTGGTTTGAATATATATGGACAAGACCTAAGAAATCACTACATACATATGATCAGAATAGAGGATAAAGTGATTAAGAGGACTGGTTAAGCCAAAGTGGATAAGATATGAGGAATCGTGAATTGGCTTGACCATATTACTATTAGTCCATATATGCTTCTATGAGAATCAAACTAGAGCTTGATTGATCTTAGCAGTTATATCTAGATGTCATTCAAGCAAGGTTCACAATATTGAAGAAATGATTCTCTCATTGGATGCTCAATAGGATGTGACTCAAGAATGGCTTGATAGGGTGAAGATAGTGAGGAAAGGGCTTCGAGGAACTAAGCGAAGGTGAAGGCCAAGCGACGGCTTGTAGACCGAGGTACCATGGCTAAGGTGAAGAAGAGAGTACTTGCACTAAGTCGATGAACTAATCAGCTATGAAGAGTTACAACATGTTGATGCATCAGTAAGGTGACTTGAAGCCATGATTTGAACTTATACAAGGTGATATGGTACAAGTCACAGGGTTTGATTTGTGTTTGCTTCAAAAGGTGATACAAAGATGTTTGTGATCCTTATGAAGCAACGCCATGGAGAAATCACACATGAGACGCCAATGACTCAAGGAGTTTACTTAATTATATTTTATTTAACTTGAGTATAGGAATCGTCGTACTATAAAGGGGGATCCAAAAAGAAGGTTGGTGTTTGCCAAAGCTCAAACCTCTCTATTCAAAAGCTATTTTTGAAAAGCAAAAATCTCTTTAACGTTCTATGGTTGACCGTAGTTAGGGTTGAGAAACCTAGAGTGTTCTTGCTGAAAAGCAGCTGAACTTGTTCAGCTGCAGCTGAGCTGGACTTCAGATGAGCTGAGCTCCTTCAGCTGCAGCTGAGCTTTTCAGCTGAGCTGGACTTCAGCTGAGCTGAGCTTCTTCAGCTACAGCTGAGCTTTTCAGCTGAGCTGAACTTCAGCTGAGTTGAGCTTCTTCAGCTGCAGCTGAGCTTTTCAGCTGGGCTGAACTTCAGCTGAACTCAACTTCAGCTGTGAACCTCTTTGACCATACACCAGCTGAACTTGCCTCCGGGCAGTTGAGCTGGGGTTTTCTCTCCTAAACTCTCTGGTCAAGACCAGTTGAACTGGTCCTGAGGGGCAGTTCAGCTGGTCTCTGACCCCTCTGACCTCTGTTCTGCAGTCTGCCAGTCAGACTGGCAAACAGGTCGCCAGAGCTATCAGGGGCGGTTCAACCGCCCCCCCTGGGCGGTTCAACCGGTCTTGGTCAACTTGACCAATCTGCGGTCAGTCTGCGCGTCAGTCTGCCAGTCAGACTGGCAGACAGGCTGCCAGGCCTGCCAGGGGCGGTTCAACCGCCCTAGGGGGCGGTTCAACCGGTCTCAGGCAGAAAAATCTGCCCAACGGCTAGTTTTGAGCTCCACCTATATATACTACCTCCTACCTCTCTCCCCACAGCAGTGAGCACGATTTGAACTCCATTTCTAACCCAAGAAACACCTCCCTCTCTCTCTCACACATCTCTTGCCTCTCCCATTTCAAATCTTTGGAGAGAAATCTTTGAGTGAGCTTGAGAGCTGCGGTTTTTGTGCTTCATCTCTAAATCTCTCTTGCTCTTCTTCTTGATTCGAGCTTTGGTACTACATCGAGTTCTTTGTGGATTCATTACTCTTGGAGCTTCTAGCTCCTAGACGACTAGGTGTCTCTTGTGAGTCTCCAAATCTTGTGGAAGACCACAAGAAAGTTTGTATTACCCGCTCGTTTGAGCAAAGATTATTGTGTGGGCTTGACCTTTGTGGTCGGCAAAGGGAGGATTAGGGTTGAAAGAGACCCGGCTCTTTGTGGGCGCCTCAACGAGGAAGTAGGGCACCTTGGTGGTGTGACCGAACCTCGGGTAAATCTTGTGTCTCTTGTGTTCTTGCTCATTGTGTTTGTTTGTGTTCTTCGTTCTCTCACCATTGCGTGGAAGATTTGTTTATATCTTTTTGGTGTGTGGATTTTGAGAAGTGCCATTCTCAGATCTACTACTTTGAACCCTGTGGATCATTTTGAACATCTCATTTCCAAAGTTAACTGGGTGAATTTCGAGATCAATTCAGTTTTACCCAGTTTGCTTCTAGTTTTTGTTGAAAAAGTTTTAACTTGCCTATTCACCCCCCCTCTAGGCAACTTTCAAGGAGGTCCCAACCTCTTCGACAAGATGCTCAAGGAGCCGTGCCCCTATCATCAGGGGCCCGTCAAGCACACCCTTGAGGAGTGCGTCATGCTTCGGCGCCACTTCCACAGGGCCGGGCCACCCGCGGAGGGTGGCAGGGCCCGTGACGACGACAAGAAGGAAGATCACCAGGCAGGAGAGTTCCCCGAGGTCCGCGACTGCTTCATGATCTACGGCGGGCAAACGGCGAACGCCTCGGCTCGGGAGGTCTGTTTGGTGAAGGTGGCGGCGCCAATCTACCTAGACTGGTCCGACAAGCCCATCACCTTCGACCAGGCCGACCACCCCGACCATGTGCCAAGCCCGGGGAAATACCCGCTCGTCGTCGACCCCGTCATCGGCGACGTCAGGCTCACCAAGGTCCTCATGGACGGAGGCAGCAGCCTCAACATCATCTACGCCGAGACCCTCGGGCTTCTGCGTATCAATCTGTCCTCGGTCCGGGCGGGCGCTGCACCTTTCCATGGGATCATCCCTGGGAAGCGCATCCAGCCCCTCGGACAACTCGATCTTCCCGTCTGCTTCGGAACACCCTCCAACTTCCGAAGGGAGACCCTGATGTTCGAGGTGGTCGGGTTCCGAGGAACCTACCACGCGGTATTGGGGAGGCCCTGCTACGCGAAGTTCATGGCCGTCCCCAATTACACCTACCTCAAGCTCAAGATGTCGGGCCCCAATGGGGTCATCACCGTCGGCCCCACGTACAAACACGTGTTCGAATGCGACGTGGAGTGCGTGGAGTACACCGAGGCCCTCGCCGAGTCCGAGGCCCTCATCGTCGACCTGGAGAGCCTCTCTAAGGAGGTGCCAGACGTGAAGCGTCATGCCGGCAACTTTGAGCCAGCGGAGACGGTTAAGTCCGTCCCCCTCGACCCCAGCAACGACGCCTCCAAGCAAGTCCGGATCGGCCCCGGGCTCGATCCTAAATAGGAAGCGGTGCTCTTCGACTTACTCCGCGCGAACGCCGACGTCTTCGCGTGGAGTCCCTCGGGCATGCCCGGCATACCGAGGGATGTCGCCGAGCACTCGCTGGACATCCGAGACAGAGCCCGACCCGTCAAGCAGCCTCTGTGCCGATTCGACGAGGAGAAGCGCAGAGCCATAGGCGAGGAGATCCACAAGCTAATGGCGGCAAGGTTCATCAAAGAGGTATTCCATCCCGAATGGCTTGCCAACCCTGTGCTTGTGAGAAAGAAAGGGGGGAAATGGCGGATGTGTGTAGACTACACTGGTCTGAATAGAGCATGTCCGAAGGTTCCCTACCCTCTGCCTCACATCGATCAGATCGTGGATTCCACTGCTGGGTGCGAAACCCTGTCTTTCCTTGATGCCTACTCAGGGTATCACCAAATCAGGACGAAAGAGTCCGACCAGCTCGCGACTTCTTTCATCACGCCCTTCGGCATGTACTGCTATGTCACCATGCCGTTCGGCTTGAGGAATGCGGGCGTGACGTACCAGCGGTGCATGAACCATGTGTTCGGCGAGCACATTGGCCGTACGGTCGAGGCCTACGTAGATGACATCGTAATCAAGACAAGGAAAGCCTCCGACCTCCTTTCCGACCTTGAAGTGACATTCCGATGTCTCAAGGCGAAAGGTGTCAAGCTCAATCCCAAAAAGTGTGTCTTTGGGGTGCCCCGAGGCATGCTCTTGGGGTTCATCGTCTCCGAGCGGGGCATCGAAGCCAACCCAGAGAAGATCGCAGCCATCACCAACAGGGGGATGTCTTGCAGCCCTCAGCCCTTTCAACCCGCACCTTGGCAAAAGGGGCCTGCCTCTGTACCGCCTCGGGGCGAATAACGTTCCCCCCGGAAGCCTGCTCCCGAGACCTGCATCAACCCTTCGTCAAAATCGACGACACGCCCGAGCCCGAGGCACCCTCGGCCCAGTCCGAGGCACACTCAGCTAGGCCCGAGGCACCCGCGGCCCCCGAAGGCGAGACGCTGCGCGTCGAGGAGGAGCGAAACGGGGTCACGCCTAATCAAAGCTGGAAGACCTCGTACCTGCAATATCTCCACCGAGGAGAGCTACCCCTCGACCGAGCTAGAGCTCGGCAGTTGGCGCGGCGCGCCAAGTCGTTCGTCTTGCTGAGGGATGGGAAGGAGCTCCACCACCCCACCCCGGGCCCTTGTTGAAGACACCCGGGGGCTACACGCTCCCCTGGGAAAGGCCGCTTGTCATCACCAAAGTTCTGAAGCCCGGAACAAACGAGCTGGCCGACAGTCGAGGCGAGGTCTGCACCAACACTTCGAACGTCTAACAGCTACGTCGCCTCTACCCTTAAGATGCTTTCAAGTTGTTCGCTTACCTCGCTCTCACGCAAAGTTTAGTCATCAAGGAAGGGTCAGCCTTGCCTCGGCAAAGCCCGACCCTCCCTCGGGGGCTAAAAGGGGGGGAACCCCCTCTGCGTCGGAATTTTCCTCGAAAAAAGATCTTTTCTGCCGGAATATCTTTCGCGCTTTTCGACTACTTCGAAAGTGGATCCTGAAAATGACAGAGTACACGTAAGCAGCCAAGGCTGACCGAGCCGAGGGACTCCTACGCCTCCGGGATACGGATACCTCACTCATCACCTTCTGCCATAAGTAACTCACGTTCGGATAAGTGATTCCACGGACCAAACAAGTCTTCATGTTCGGAAGCTCTTCTGCCGGAGCGGTTCTTCGAGCCTTCTCGGCTGCATCGGTGACAGAACCCCATGGACGGGTAAGAGTGCACATAAGCGGCAAGGGCGACCGAGCCGAGGGACACCTACGCCTCCGGGATATGGATACCTCACTCATCACCTTCCGTGAGAAGCAACTCTCGCCCGCACAAACAGTTATGTTACCGACAAAAAAGTCCAGATACTCGAAACAAGAGGAAAGGAGATGCGGCTTTACAATACGGCGAGGGTGTGTTTCAGCCTCGGTGGCCGTAGAAAACACACGCTACAAGATAATCCGATCCTGCAGGCTCGGATCTTGATGGATAAAGGGAGCAGCAGCACCCTCGGCGTCGACAACACCTCTGGCGAGGTCCGACCTGGCCTCAAATGGCGACGCGGTCCGAGGGTCTCCGCTCTGAAGGACAACGTCATCACCAAGCCCGGGCCATCACCGTCAGGGTCTTCTCCAAGAATCCGGCCCGAGCGGGTGGCTCGGTTGGTCACCCCGGGGCCTCGGCTAGCTGTCCCCCAAGGACATCAGCCCCGCTCGAGGCTTCAGCAGGCCAATCCCGGTGTTGGTCCCGCCAACGGACGACCCGGCCAGGCTCCGGCTGACCTGGTCTTCTTTTCGAGCCAACTCTGCCTTTGTTCGCGCTGGCACCGCTACCCCTGGCCTCGGCTCATCGAAGAGTGGCTAAGGGTTTCTTCTAACTAAGCAAGGGAAGCCTCGGACAACAAGGCTGACCGAGCCGAGGGACTCCTACGCCTCCGGGATACGGATACCTCACTCGTAACCTTTACACGGGGCGACTCACGCTTGGTAAAGCGGTTCAGACAACCAACAGGCGAGTCTTAGCGCTCGAAAATGGGGAAAAAAACACGGCTCCGCACCGAATTTACATACATGTTCAGGCCTCGACAGCCGCAATGAACAAAAACACTAGCATCCAAGGTGCCATTACAGGCAGAACTCCGGTTCCAACCTCACAGCAGCAGCCATGATCCCAGTACGGACGCAGCCACCGGAAGGCTTTCGTTCGCGTCCCTACTCAAGGGACGCGAAACAGACATCAAAGCCAAAGAGCCGGGGGCTGGCCCGTGGGCGGCGCTGACGGCCTCGACAAGGGGGGAGCTTCCTCTGGCTGCCACCACAGCAGCACGGACGGCGGCGTCCGCCTCTCCACCAACGCCGACGGTCTGCAAGGGGCGCCGGCAGGTCCTCACTCCCGTCCTCGCCGCGAAAGCGAGGAAGAGGGCGGAATGTTGCATCCTAGCTGGGCAGCAACAGTTTGCCTTCCCCGGCATGGCTGGAGGACGCCTCCTCCGTAGAGCTGGAGGATGGTCTCCACCACCAGAAGCTGGAAGAGGAGGTGGCCAGCCGACCCGCGCAGGAGGTAGAGCCCCGGCTCGCCTCGCTCTCCGCCCCTGCAAGGATGATGAACATCCTTGCTGCTGAGGGCGGAGTCAAGATTGCAGCCTGGCTTGCTCCTCCCCACCCAGAGGCTGGTGATCACCGTCTTGGGTGACCACCGGCGAGGGGATGCAGCCAGGCTACCTGATGAAAATCCTTGAAGCCGAACGATGGCTGAAAGGTGTGACACCCCAGTGTCACTCAGGGTTTTTCTCAAAAAGCCAAACCAAGAGCCATCATTTTATGTGAACCAAAGTAAGCATGAGCATCAAAATAACTTAAGTAATGATGAAGTCACCAAGTATATACTTAAAAGTGTCATGATCAAAGCAATTGAGACCTTTAAAAGGTAAGATTATGCAACCCTAGTTTAAAAAAACCCTAAATGAGCCCCATGAGCAAAATTCAAAAAGTAAGAAAAAGGGAATGAAAAGTTTAAAATTTTGAGTTGAGCCAATTATAAAAATTGAAGTATATTTAATGGGCAACAAGAAAGGTTGAGAAAGCTTAGCCAAAATAGCTCAAATAAAACCCCAAATCAAGCTTTCCATGTGTGGACTTAATGAGAATTCTGAATTTCAGATTTCTGAAATTCAGACCTTGAGCCAAAGATCAGGGATGTTCACCTTGATCCCTAACTCGAATCCTAATGGCCCCATTGACAAAAATGTGTCTAACTAACCCCTCTATCGTGTGCCAGAAGATGGCATTGGGACGCGAGCCCTAGACACGACTAAACCCAGGATTTGCCTCGGATTTGCGCAGGGAGACAGACCAGATTTCCTGGCTCCATATCTCTGCGACCAGTAGGCAAAATCCTATGACCCCCACACAAGAATGGTAGCTTGTAGGGAGGAGAAGAGGTTTTGTGCATTGACCAAGGCGAGAGCAGGCTCGGATGAGCGACTACACGCGCCAGAACTTGGGCAGAACGCACGGGCACACGTGTTCGACCCTGGTCGGCACGCCAGAGCTCGCCCAACCCGCGCGCGCGCTCCCCGGCAACCAGTCAAGTCCGCCGCGCGCTCACGCCCTCGGCCGTGCCCGCCCGCGCCTATAAAGCCTCCCCGGGCTCGCCTCACTTCGCCCCGCACTCACCCTCTTCGGCCAGCCACTTTTCCTTAGCTCCGGCGAGCTTAATTTCCGCCCGCCATTGCCGCCCGAGCTTCGGCCACTGTGGCCAGCTCCCTCCAGCCACCCTCAAGTCAAGCAAGTGCTTCGGCCAGCTCCACCAGCAGCCCGTGAAGCTTGCCAAGCCCTCGGACCCGGCCGGACTTCACCGGAGGCCCGAGATTGACTTCACCGGACTTCGGTCTTCCGCCGTCGCGCGTGGACCGAGCCATCCAGTGAGTCTCCGCCCAATTCCTTGCGCTCATGTCTTCTCTGGCATCACGTGAACCTCTCTAACCCATTCAATTGACCTACCTCGCCGTGACCAGGCCGGTCCCCTCGCCGCCGACGAGCATCCCTGCCTGCGCGCGTGGACCGACCGACTCCGGCCATCTCCGATGGCGTTCCGCACACCGTTGTGATACCCGCGACCTCCCCTTCATCCTCGACCACTTCACCGGAACAGTCTCGCCGCCGGTAAGCCCCTCCGCCCTTTTCTCCGCCGCGGCTACTGTTTAAGGTAGAAGAAGGACCTCGGGTTAGGTTTTTGTAGAACCCGAGGGGTTTTCTGTAATTTCAGAGACTCATGTGAATAGTAACCTGAGGACTGATTCGCGAAGAAAACTTAGAAAACCGCCAGGGACCCCAGTGCAAAATAGATTTTCAATTAAATCGATTCTGTTATTCTTTTTAAATAACCAGAGAACTTATAAAAATCATAACTTGATGAATTCTTAATCAAAAAGTGTCAAACCAATTTTGCTAGCCTCTGTATATTATAATCTATCATTTAAAAATAGTAGACCCTATGCTTTCTGTTCAAAATTTTAGAGTTTAAAATAAAAAACAGAAACCCACTAAACCTTATTTAATCAAGGAAAATTAGTTTTTCTTCTGTGCTAGACTTAAGAAAATTTGTGGGTATTCAAACCTCTTTTAGACACTGTTTAAAAATAGTAGGAACCCCAACATTAGGAATTATGATGTAGTTTCTCATTTAAAGATGTTTTGTCCAAAACTTAGAGAAAATCAGAAAGATATTAGAAATTAATGAACAGTGATTAATATTATTTTTCCTAGTTTACTTATGTAACAGAGAACTTAGGAAAAATACAGAGACCATTAATCTGGATCAGTTTTAAATTAAAATGATTTGTTTAGCCTAAATAAGACTGAAAATCAATTATTTAAGAGGCAAAACTATAACCAAAATGCTTAACAAAAATCCAGTGAACTTATAACCACCAGGGCCCCACTACAAAAATACAGAGCACCTCAGTCCAACTTTTTAAGTAAGGGAAATAAATACAAGGTGATAATAAGGCATTTTCCAACTAAATCATGAACAACCTCAAATAATGTGATAATGGGCAACCAAAAATTGGCTAACTCCATGATGAGGTAAACTACCAGAGAATAATGCAAACCCATGAAAAAGAAGCAAACTCATACCAATTGCTAATGATTTAAGAGAAAAGCCATTTAATTCAAATAATGCATACCACCCCTTCCCTTAAGCAAAAAGATGCCAAACTTCAGAATGATTGCTCTTGCACAAAATAATAACTAAGAAAAATGAGAACTCTGTTGTTTGATATTTTTCAAATATAGTGGTAGTAGAAAGCACCCATTTGGCTAGAAACTTGAGAAAACCATAGTAAAATAACTAAAAGGTATTAATGGCTAGAAATTTGTATCAAGTCATGTTATAACACCTAAAAGCCAGCAAAAATAAGTTCTGAAGAATTACCCACTTTTAAATCATAGTTGTAGTTCAAAGCACCCTTTCTACCCTAGAGTTTAATAATTTTGTGCAGAGAAAACTATTTACTTTCTGATCCCCAAATTTTAAGACAAAGCAACACACACCAGTAGCAAGCCACTGTAATTTTTGCAGAATTTTTAGAATTTTATAAAAGCAACTTGTAATTCAAACCTACTCCAAAACATTAAAGAGAATAAAGAGGAAAGAAGAAATAAACCCCACCTCAATAAGTCTAACTTGAGTACTTATCATTTATCTCTAAGACTTAAAAAGAATTCAGTGGAACCCCAAAATTAAACCTACCCCTTATCTTAGCTAAATTTGAACCAGTTTACCAAGTATACCACCCAAGGGTCTTGCATAAGTAAAGTTAACTTTGTTTAACTCAAGAAAGATCATACACCTTTTAAGTTATGATTTCTAAAAACACATATCGTATCATGCATATATCTTACGCATTGCATTCATTAGATTGTAATCTTGCCGACGGAGAGTACGTGCTCATCCCCGAGCAAGGACCTGTCCAAGAAGAAGACCAGGAGCAGGCTTCAGAGGCTGCTATCGAGGATCTCCCTGCAGCCCCAGCAATTGAAGGCAAGCCCCGGTCTTATGCATAACCATGTTATTATATGCTACTTTACTACACTTAATGCTTATAGGTTTGTAATGTGCACTTAAGTGTAGGAGTTGCTTGAAACCTCTAGATGCATGAACTTAGGACTCCTTTTTGAGATGAATACTAGTATGCTAGGTCGAGTAGCTGCTTGCTAATCAGGATCTCGGTAGAAGTCGAGTGATTTTTCTAGCACTCGCGCGAGGTCAGGAATTGATTGTATTCATCTTGATAACGGGATAGATGTTGGTCTATGGACTTGGATCCAAGGAGGATGCCTTGTCTATGAGACGGGAAAATGAATTAAGGATTAATGTGTGGATACCTGAGTCAAGCTTTTGAACGTACTAAGCACATGCCGGGAAAAATGGTAACCGGTAAACCTAGTACCTGAGTGAGGCCGGGCGCGGACTTTATCCCTCATGCGACCTGAGACTGGGTCTCCCATGCTAGCTATGGTGGGTACAAGTGCGGTCACTGCACGGCGGCAGCCGGGGTCAGTGGAGCATTGTATGCCAAGGCGGTGAGGCCTGGACGCGAACGGGGAATCGATGGGGACGGTTGTCATGTGCAGGGTCGGAGTACCCTGACATGCCGTGTGTTTAGGTTTACCTTGCAAGGTTAAAACTCGATTCGAATCGTCTGCTTCTCGCAGCTAATGAGACTGCTTGATTCCTTGTACTGCATCGAGTAAGAAGTGAAATGTGGTTACATGAGATAACTTGTTGATTGAACTAATTGATTGTTACCATGTATGCTTAGAAGGAGCAAATCTAGCTAAGTTAATGATGGTAAAATTTGGAAAAGCTAAAAATTGTTTTTAGTAACAGCTAGTGCTTTTGGCAAACCAAACCCCCTCAGCCAAACAGCTGCATAGTCTAGAGGTAGAGGAGTAGACTCCTCACACCGGGTAAGTCTAGCTGAGTATTAGTATACTCAGCCTTGCTTGTGGCACCATTTTTGCAGGTACCATGCAGGATTTGATTGATGGTGTGACTTGGCCTACCACCCTGCCACCGGGTTGGACGGTCGAGTGGGATGTTGCTCCGGCAGGAGAGGAGCATGAGGAGTAGTGGGCTAGGCCTTGCCCCTTTCCTCATTACCGACGACATCGATTATCCGCTGCACTTTACTTTATAAACTTTATTTGCTACTCCAGAACTCCGATTTATGTAATAATTCAGTACTTAATTTGAAGTTTCCTGTTTTATTGTATTTCTTCTGTGACTCACCTTCGAGTGAGATTGTGGAATTTGATCCTGGTTAAGTGGCTCTATCAGACTAGATCTGAACGACTGACGGGTTATTCCGATTTAAGTGTGTTACGGCCCCTAGGGCGTGACATGGGCACTTAAGCTGGAATAATTCGGGTGGTTCTGCCACAAAAGGTACCAACTCCCGTGGAGTTGCGTTCCTCCAACGACGAAGCGGAAAGACGGTAGATATCCCCCATCCGGGGGCTTGGAAGGTGGAAAGGCATGATGCATTAGGGGAGCGCGAAGACATGGTTGCCCTCCAAAGGGGTGGCCACCCTTTTTAAAGGCGGCTCCCCCCACTTGCGCCCTCAGCCATCGTGGGCTGAGTCTTCTCCAACATGCTCCAAGATCCTCCCCCTATGGCGCGGGGGCTGGGTCCCACGCGTCATGCAAGCCGGTCCAGAGCAGAAGAAGCCAAACCGCCGCGCGCGGTGCGTGCAACCGCCCGGCGGTTACAAGCACTTCACCACTTTTGCCCAGACCAGCGGGCGAAAGGGCGGGCAGCCATGCAGGCGGCATGCAACCGCGCCAAGTGGGCGCACCTCTCCGACTTCCAACGCGCCCAGCTTGGAGGACCAGGCCCACGCGTCATGCAACCGGTGCGCCGGTTGCTACGTGCCTGCAACTGCACCGCCACCTGCGCCACCTCCGCGCCTCCTCGACTACGGAACCAATACCGCGACTCGAGGTGACCCAGCGCACGACCCAGCGGCTCTAGCCTGGCGCGACGGTCAATGCGGCCGAAGACGAGCCGGCAGTAATGGCGGTAGCAGGCGAGCAGGAGCAGCGGTCACGTCGTCAGCCAAGCTTACGTCCCATCCGGGGGCAGCGAGGGAACCCTCTCTCACGGCGTGAAGACAACGTGCCCGTGTTCCATTCCTCGAACGGCTCGCGCACGCGCAACGGCTGCCCTGCGAACCACTCGTCCCGTCGCATTAACTCCACGGCGGGACAGGCGGTGCCTCTGGCAGGAGAAGCAAGCGACGCTTCGCCTTCGCCGTAATGACCACGTCAAAAAAGGTACGCCGCGTCGTTCGATTTCGTATCCTTTTCCTTTTTTCCTCTTTCTCTCTCTTGCAACAGGGACCGGGAAAGGGGGATACCCCGGAAAGGATCCTTCCTTGTGAAGGAACCAGGCTCCGAGCCTCCCTACTGATCAGAGGTTCGAAGGCTGGCCCCTCGGAAGGGTTCAATAGCCGCCTCAGAGCACGTGGGCTCCACACCCACTACTGGTCAGAGGTTCAAAGGCCAGCCCCTCGGAAGGGTTCAACGGCCGCCTCAGGCTACTCGGGCTCCGCGCCCACTACTGATCAGGGGTTCGAAGGCTGGCCCCCGAAGGGTTCACAGCCGCCTCAGACACGGAGCGAGGGATGACCATGGGTACGTTCGATACATAACCAAGGCTCAGGCTGCGCTCCCGAGGTACCCTAGGACATTTCCGAGACCAGCGGGAATGATCTTGTAACAGAATCCCATCAGAGGGAGGCATCGAGCCCTCGGACCCCGTCACCAGGGGAACGGGTCTGGCAGATCACCCGCAGGTACTTTTGGGCGCGCCTCTGGGCCCCTAGTCGACCCCTAACGAATGGGGCACGGACGTCCGCTCGGATCACCCGCCTGCAGCTCACCGGAGACACCATGTTCGGCGCCCATCGAGGGCAACATGGCGCTCTCCCCCCTCCTCCTTGCGGAAAGGCGACGCAGGGGCGTATGCAAAAAAGTCGAGTCTGTCCCTGATCGCCCTCTCGCCCTGTGCAGGGGCTCAGGGACTGCTCTCGCAAACCCGGCTCCGGCCAAACCGTTGACAGCGTCAACATACCAGCCCGAGAACTTGGGACCCAACCGTACACCTGGGCTACGGCCAGCTCGCATGAGGGAACGACCAGACCAGCCGAAGCATTGCGCGAGGCGTTAAGACCTCGGAGGAGTCAAACCACTCCTCCGAGGCCTCGGGGGCTACACCCGGCGGGTGCGCTCGCGCGCACCCACCGGAACAAAACGCAACCGAGAAAAGCTGGTCCCCTTGCAAAAAAGTGCGACGAAAGCCTCCAAGCGAGTGCTAACACTCCCTTCGAGGCTTGGGGGCTACTGTCGGGGACCATAATTAAGGGTATCCTCAAGGCTCCTAATTCTCAACTGGTAACCCCCATCAGCACAAAGCTGCAAAGGCCTGATGGGTGCGATCAAGTCAGGGATCAGTCCGTCCGAGGGACTCGATCACGCCTCGCCCGAGCCTAGCCTCGGACAAGGGCAGCCGACCCTGGAGGATCTCCGCCTCGCCCGAGGCCCCCCTCTAGCGGCGAACACGTTCCCGGCTCGCCCGAGGCCCTGTCTTCGCCGAGAAGCAACCCCGACCAAATCGCAGGAGCATTTGATGCAAAGGTGGCCTGACACCTTTATCCTGACACGCGCCCCGGCTGACAGAGCCGAAATGACCGCCGTCACTTCGCCGCTCCACTGACCGGTCTGTCAGAAAGCCAACGCCGCCTGCGCCCCTCCGACTGCAGTGCCACTTGACAGAGTGAGGCTGACAGGCAGTCAGGCCCGGCCGCGCACCATAGGAAACTTCGCTCCGCCCGACCCAGGGCTCGGGCTCGGGCTAAGCCCTGGAAGACGGCGAACTCCGCTCCGCCCGACCCAGGGCTCGGACTCGGGCTAAGCCCCAGAAGACGGCGAACTCCGCTCCGCCCGACCCAGGGCTCGGACTCGGGCAAAGCCCCGGAAGACGGCGAACTCCGTTCCGCCCGACACAGGGCTCGGACTTGGGCTAAGCCCCGGAAGACGACGAACTCCGCCTCGCCCAACCCAGAGGCTCGGACTCGGCCCCGGCCATGAAAGACAGGCTCGACCTTGACCTCGGAGAAGCCTCCACATCGCCCAACCTAGGGCGCGGACCGGCCACGTCAACAGGAGGCACCATCATTACCCTACTCCAAGCTGACTCAAGCTACGGGGAACAAGACCGGCGTCCCATCTGGCTCGCTCTGCCAGTTAGGCGATGATGGCGCCCCGCACGCTCCCTGACGATGGCGGCTCTCGGCCCCCTTACGAAAGCAAGAGGACGTCAGCAAGGACTCGACGGCCCCGACAGCTGTCTCTCCGCCAGGCTCCAGCACTCCTCCGACGGCCACGACATCACACAAATCGGGTGCCAAGATCTCTCCGGCCGCCACGATGGCGTGTACTTAGGGCACTAGCTCTCCTCCGCTAGACGCGTAGCATTCTGCTACACCCCCCATTGTACACCTGGACCCTCTCCTTACGCCTATAAAAGGAAGGGCCAGAGCCCTCTTAGAGAGGGTTGGCCGCTCGGGGACGAGGACGAGACGGGCGCTCGCATAAGGCCGCTCGCTCCTCCCCCCGGGTGGACGCTTGTAACCCCCCTACTGCAAGCGCACCCGACCTGGGCGCGGGACAAACACGAAGGCGGCGGGATTTCCACCTCTCTCTCTCTCCCATCACCGGCCTCCTCGCTTTCCCCCCTTCGCGCTCGGCCTCGCGTCGACCCATCTGGGCTGGGGCACGCGGCGACACTTCACTCGTCGGCTCAGGGACCCCCCTGTCTCGAAACGCCGACAAGTTTTCTTATAACAACAGTTATCAATCCAGCCTAAAGATGGCACCCTTCGAAGCTCTCTATGGTAGAAGGTGTAGAACACCCCTCAATTGGTCTCAGCCTAGAGAACGAGAAGTTTTTGGACCTGACTTAGTGACTGAAGCCGAAAGGAAGGTCAAACTAATCAGGAAGAATCTAGAAGCTGCTCAAGCCAGACATAAGAGTTACCATGATAAGAGGAGGAAACCTCTCCAGTTTGAGGTGGGAGATTTTGTGTATTTGAAGGTATCACCCACTAAGGGAATGCAGAGATTCGGGATCAAAGGCAAGTTAGCCCCTCGTTACATTGGACCTTATGAGATCATAGAAGCATGTGGACCCGTGGCATACAAATTGAAGTTACCTCCAAAAATGTCTACCATCCACAATGTGTTCCATGTATCCCAGCTGAAGAAGTGTGTTCGATTGCTGACTGAGATCATAGCAGAACTAGAATTGGAGATAGAGCCAGATCTATCGTACCAAGAGTACCCTTCCAAGGTTCTGGATTGTAAAGAAAGATCAACTCGGGCTAAATCGATCAAAATGTACAAGATCCAATGGAGTAATCACTCAGAGGAAGAGGCTACTTGGGAGACTGCGGAATTCCTGCGTTCCAACTTCCCCGATTGCCTACCTAAGGAAATTGGTACGTAATCATGCCCAACCCCCTCCTCCTGCCTTTCGAAATCTAAATTTCAGAAAAATGATCTTAAAATAGAATGAGTTAATTATAAAACTAAAGTTAAAAAGGACTTCCTTCTGAAGTTGCAAAGAGAATGACATTCGAAGAGCAGTTTGCCCTAATAACTAAAGCACCTACTTCATGTAAGTCTCACCCTTCGCTTCACCCCGGGAGGAGTCCGACCCGAATCTCGGGATGAGATTCCTTTAAGGGGGGAAGGCTGTGACACCCCAGTGTCACATAGGGTTTCTTCCTTAAGCAAACCCAAACCATTATCACATGTAAACCAAATGAAGGGATGAACATCAAAGATTAAGAATAAAGGTTTAAAGTGAGTCTTTTTCATCTTAAGAAACTCTCCTTAATCATATCATGAATCTTGAGGTAAGAAAAACTCTCAAACCCTAATTGATCCTAAGTAAACCATTTAAGCATATAAAGGGCATTTGGGAAAAGAATTAGGAGAAAAATTCAAATTTTGGTAAAAACCAAATTTCAAAGTTTTAGTTCACTTATTAACCAACAAAGTCTAGTCAGGAAGTTTTGCCATTTGAAGTTTTCAAAATCCCCAAATCAGCTCCTAAACTAATGCACTTGGGGGAAATTCAGAAATTCAGAAATCTGAATTTCAACCCCTTTCCAAAGATCAACCGTTTTCTCTGTTTTTCAAAACTCAAATCAAACAAGTCCAAATATCAAAGTGGCGCCAAATTCCCTTGAACACACCGTGGCAAAGTTTGGAGACCTCTCTTCACCTTTTGACATGATCTTGACATGGTTTTTCCTCGGGACTCGACATTGTGGCACTGCCACCTTTGTGACACGACAACTCTCTGTACACAGCCCCAAACTGCTCGACTTCCACACATAAACGACAAAGCTCTGTCAGGAGAGCAAATCTTGTGCAGTGATCATGCCCAAATACACGAAGATCTTCAACCTATGAGCGCTTGAACTCGGGCAGAAGCAAAGAGCCACGTGTTCGATCGCTTGCCTGACCGACCGAGCGTGGACTGGCCGCGGTAGCACGCGCCCCACGCGTCTACACCTCGCCCTCGCCTATAAATGCCTCCAGAGGCCTTAGCCGTTGGCACTCGCGCACCCAGAGCCTCGCCCGAGCCAAAGATCACCGGAGCTCGCCGTGAAAAGCAAGCACCACCGCCTGCCATCACTGCCCGAGCACGGCCGTCGTGGCCAGCCCCTTCTGTTGAACCCCAGCCTCGCCCCAGCCCCTGGACCACTTCCCCGTAAAGTCGTGAAGCTTCTCCAAGCTTGAGCCGAGGCATTGCCTCACCGGAGAGGCGGATTCACCCTCGCCGGACTTCGGTCACCCGCCGTCGCGCGTGAACCGAGCTAACCAGTAAGTCATCTTCCAATTCCATGCACCCACGTGTTCCCCAGCACCTAGTGAAGCTATTTAAACCATTCAATTGACCTATCGCGCCCTAGTTAGGCTGGTCTCCTCGCCGCGAACGAGCATCTCTGCCTGCGCACGTGGACCGGCCGACTCCGACCATCCCCGGCGGTGAACCGCACATCGTCGTGATCCTCAAGACCTCCCCTACATCCTCGACCACCTCACCGGAGCAGCCCCGCCGCCGGTAAGCCCCTCTGCCCCTTTCTTCCTCCGCGGCCACTATTCCATTATGGAAGGACCGTGGGTTCGATTTCTAGAAACCCTAGGGAGTTTTCGGCAGAGCCGTAGACTCATGTGAATAGTGCACCAGGGACCTGTCTGTAATTCCTTTAAGAACTTTCACCAGGGACCCCAGCGCAAAACTGTATTTTCTTTATCCATTTCTATTTATCCTTTTTAAATTCAGCAGAGAACTTAGACAATTTATATCTCGAGTTATATTCAACCAAATTTAACCAAACCAGTTTTGCTGAATTCAAAATATTATGGACTATCAATTAAAAATAATGAACCCCATGCTTCCTGTTTTAAATTTTAGGAATTAGAATTAATTAAGGAAAAGGACCAAACCTTAATAAATTAAAGAAAATTTGTTATACTTCTGTTCTGAACTTAAGAAAATTTGTAGATGTTCAAACCCCATTTAGACACTGTTTAAAAATAGTGAGCACCCCAGTATTGAAAGTTTAAGTAGGATTATCTATTAAAAGCCATTTTTGCCCAAAACTTAGGAAAATCATAAAGGTATTAGAAAGTAATGAACAGTGAATGCAATTATTTTTCCTAGCCTACTTAAGTAACAAAGAACCTAGGAAAAATAAAGAGACCCCTAGTCCAGAGCAAATTCTAGAAGAAATGTTTGATTAGGCACTAATCAACTAGAAAAACAATTATTAGAATTTTGAAAACAATTTCAAAATTGTTAATAAAAATCCAGTGGACTTGTAACCCCTAGAACCCCACTACAAAAATGATAAACACCTCAGTCCATCATTTTAAGTAGGGTAAACAAATAAAACTTGATATTAAGCCATAATTCAATTAAATCATAAGTAAGCCAAAAAGTATGCAACAGTGGGCAAATAAAATTTTACTAGATCAATAATGAAATAGGCCACCAGAGAAAAATGCAAAACCCAATTGAAAACTACAAAATAATACCCATTGCCAATACTTCATGATAAAGGCCATTTGATCCAAATAATTCGTACCACCCTTCCCTTAAGCAAAAAGTTGCCAAATTTTAGAATGATTGCTCTTGCACAAAGAAGAAGATAGGAAAAATTAGAAATCTGTTGTTTAATATTTTCAAATATAGTGGTAGTAGAAAGCATCCCTTTTGCTAGAAACTTTAGAAAATCATTGCAAAATAACTAATAAGTATTAATGACTAGAAATTTATACAAGGTCATGCTATAACATCTAGATGCCAGCAAAAATATGTCTTAAAGAATAACCCTTTGTTAAAAAGAAGTTATAGTTCAAAACACCCCCTCTGCCCTAATATTTAATAATTTCATCCAGAAGGACTATTCACATTTTAAACCACAAATTTTGAGACAGAGAATTAAACACCAGTAAGAAGCCACTGTAATTTTTACAGAATTTTTGAAAATTTATTAAGTTAACTTGTAGTTCAAACCCACCTTAAGGGCATAAGAGAAATAGAAGGAAAGAAATGAAAGATAAACTCGCTCCAATAAAGTTCGACTAGAAATCTTGATAAATTCTCACTAAGACATTAAAAATAATTCAGTGGAAAACCAAAATAGACTTACCACTTAGTTTAACTAAGCTTGACCCTAAATTGCTAAGTATACCACAAGAATCTTCGAGTAGCAAGATTAAGCCCAACCTTATTAAAATGATCATTCACCATCAAAGTTTAATTGCTAAATTGCATATCATATCATGCATGTATCTTACTCATTGCATTCATTAGATTGCAATCTCGCTGACGGAGAGTACGTGCTTATCCCCGAGCAAGAAGTTGTCCATGAGGAGGACCAGGAGCAAGCTCTCGAGACTGCCATTGAGGATCTCCCCGCAGCCCCAGCTATTGAAGGCAAGCCCCGGTTTTTATGCATAACCGTTTATATATGCTACTTTACTACACTTCAATGTCTGTAGGTTTGTAATGTGCACTTAAGTGTAGGAGTTGCTTGAAACCTCTAGTTTCATGAACTTAGGATTCCTTTTTGAGATGGATACTAGTATGCTAGGTCGAGTAGCTGCTTGCTAATCAGGATCTCGGTAGAAGTTGAGTGATTTTTCTAGCACTCGCACGAGGTCAGGAATTGATTGTATTCGTCTTGATAATGGGATCTATGTTAGTCTATGGATTTGGATCTAGGGAGGATGCCTTGTCCATGAGACGGGAAAAGAAATTAAGGATTAATGTGTGGATACCTGAGTCAAGGTTTTGAACGTACTAAGCACATGTCAGGAAATATGGTAACCGGTAAACCTACTACCTGAGTGAAGCCGAGCGTCGACTTTATCCCTCACGTGACCTGAGACTGGGTCTCCCATGCTAGCTATGGTGGGTACAAGTGCGGTCACTGCAGACGGCAGCCGGGGTCAATGAAGCATTGTATGCCAAGGCGGTGTGCCCTGGCCACGAACGGGGAATCGATGGGGACGGTTGAAGTGTGTGGGAACGGAGTGCCCCTACATGTCGTGTGTTTAGGTTTACCTTGCAAGGTTAAAACTCGATTCGAATCGTCTGCTTCTCGCAGCTAATGAGACTGCTTGACCCCTTGTACTACATTGAGTAAGAAGTGAAATGAGGATTTCTTAAGATAACTTGTTGATTGTACTAAATGCTTGCTACCATGTATGCTTAGAAGGGTCAAACTTAGTTAAGCTAATGATGCTAGAAATTGAAAAGCTAAAACTTGATTTTAGATATAGCTAGTGCTTTTGGCAAACCAAACCCCTCAGCCAAACAACTGCATGGTCTAGAGGTAGAGGAGTAGATTCCTCACATCGGGTAAGTCTAGCTGAGTATCAGTATACTCAGCCTTGCTTGTGGCATAATTTTTGCAGGTACGATGCAGGATATGGTTGATGGTGTGACTTGGCCTACCACCCTGCCACCGGGTTGGACGGTCGAGTGGGATGCTGCTCCAACAGGAGAGGAGCAAGAGGAGAAGTGGGCTAGGCCTTGCCCATTTCCTCACTACTGATGACATCGATTATCCGTTGCATTTTAATTTATGAACATTTACCAGTTACTTGAAAAACTCCGATTTATGTAATAATTCAGTACTTTGATTTGAGGTTTCCTGTTTTATTGTATTTCTTCTATGACTCACCTTCGAGTGAGTATGTGGTATTTGATCCTGGTTAAGTGGTTTTATCAGACTAGATCTGAGGGACTGACAGGTTATTCCGATTTAAGTGTGTTACGGCCCCTGAGGCATGACTTAGGCACTTAAGCTGGAATAATTCGGGCGTTTCTGCCACACGATGGAACATAATTCAGACCCCAAAGGAAGCTCGATTATGTCATAGTACACTCATTCTATGTCAACACTCACCAAATAGCTAAAACAGGATGTACCCTTGTTTTCTATACCACACCTGCTAATGGCATGAAGAATTTTAAGTGTATAAAAATATACTAATTGGAAGTTCCACTCAAAAAAAGAGATACTAGGACTTTCGTAAAGATAAAGTCAGCTTGATATGCCTAACTAAATGTAATTCTTAAATGGGATTATGGAATCTAGTGTGATCTACTCCAATGTGGTCTGCTTAAACAAATTAGTGGAATTTGGACCCTTCTAGCCAGGTGTTAACATAACTTAGCACATTAGACCAACTCAACCATGAGCATAAGGGCTAACCCAACCCATAGAGTTATGATGGGTTGCATAATCTATCTATCCCCACTTAACATCAAACAAGATTTTGACCTACATCATGTAGTCCATATCACCCATAACTACTTCAACCATATGCCCAACTCTGCTGATATACATTAAACTCGAATTAATGAGACCAAGACTGGAGAAGAAAAGATCCACATCAACAAGGATATAACAGTCAAAGCGAATCTCGAGATGAATCAAGACTTAAACATTTTGGATGAAATCCTTTCCTTGCCATAATTTTTCTTTCCTCAACCTGTTCAGCTGATATCCTACATAATAAGTAGCTGGGTACCTATACTCTCCTAATCACCCACTACCTCCACCACCACTACCAGCTCCACCAAGCTACATAAACATATATATACTACTTTTTGTAATATCTAAATGTTACTTTAGTTAGTAAATATTATGATACTAATTTAGGAGAAATAATAAGGTCTAATTGACCCCATGTGTTGCTAATAAATTATGCATCATGCTGAGATTTTTGTTTGTGCATATGTATTGAGGTAACATAGTTATACACCTTTCCTTACAAATCTTGAGGACGAGATTTCTGTTAAGGGGGGTAGGATTTGTAGCACCCTAAATCCTAACTGGTGATTTAAGGAAATTTGTTACAAAAAAAATAAAAATAATAGTTACTAAAAAAATCCTTTCTTTCGAAACCGCTCTTTGAACATAATCAAACTTAGGTTTGATTTTCTCACAAAAAGGGAGATGAAGAAAATAAAATATAAAATGAAGAGATCCTTATATAAAATTAAAAGATAAGATATATTCTCTGAAATGTAAAGGTTAGAGTATCCTTTAATAAATACTACACCTTAGGAATTAAAGAATATAATTTATTTCTGTTTGTATGTTTAAAAACATCTATATAAAGGGATTTAATAACAATAATGGATCAAAATAAACATATATGAATCTCATTCCGGATTTTGATTGTGAATTTATTCTGAAGTTTAAATTTGGATCCAGGATCAAATTTGAATTTGAAAGTTGCAAAACATCTAAAAAGAGAAAAGAAAATAGGAAAAGAAAAAAAATAAAAAAACATCGCCCTGGGCCAGCTATCCCTCCTTTCAACCCAGCACTCCGTTATCCTGCGTGGCCCGTCAACCTCAGCGCTTCCGCATGATGCGTCGCTGATTGGTCGGCCCCCCTGTTAGCCTCACATCCTTCTCTTGTGCGCCATTACCTCTCACTAGCGTAGGGTCCGGCCTCGTCAGATTCTTCTCCCCCGCAACTGAAACACCACGCATGGCGGAGATGTGCCGGGTCTACCGGAGTCCGTTCAAATCGGTGGGATCGATCGGGGGTGGAATCTTCCGCGCACATAAAGGCCAAACTCATCCCCTCTAAGTTGGATCCTATTCCTCCCCTCAATCCCCACCGTTGTCATGAGCACCGAGCGCAGAACTAGCAGAAAATCATCGCCGCCGCGAAACCCCCACCCCGTCGACGCCTAGTGCCGGAATTCGGACCGTGGGCCTGTTCCGAACCCGTGTGAGACCGGCCGCGACGTTCCCTGCGTGATTGACGGTTCATTAGCCATCGATCCCACGCCGGAGTCAACACACCACCGCAAATCCGCCAATCACCATGGGCGAGCTCAGTTACCTCTTCAATCGCTGGTACGTCAACTCGTTGTTGTTCAATAGGGACCAGACAGCGTCTAGCACCATTTGATTTGAGAATAGGGGTCTTGGGACGCTGCTCCGGTGAAGCTTCCGCCGTGCAATGTGCACATCGGCTCTGCTCGGTCGTAGGGAAGGCGATCGATCGCCGTAGAATTTCGGGTCGTGACTAACCAAAGCTTTAGGCAGGAGTTCAATTGGATTCACTTGGTTGCGGTGAAGGTTGCCAGCGACGCTTCTAGGGCGAATCAGGGCCCAGCACCTTGGGATTTCTCGCTGCCGACTTGCGGTCCGCCGCGTACCGCACTGCTCTGGAGCCATGGCGCGACTCGACATAAACCTAGGTATAAACGCTTCCCCCATACTCGTGTTGTCCCTCTGCTCATGTTGCATGCTTCGGTAGGGTGGTTGGGGGATTGTTATTGGGTTTGGTTTGCTAAACGGTGTGGTCTCCACCGTGAACAGAGGTGGGCGCCGCCGTGCCCAATGTCGGGGGTTAGGGGAGAGCCGTAGGCCGTTGATCTGTCAACATACGCCCCAGATCAGTGGTGGATAACATCGCTTCATTTAATTAAATCAGAGCCATCGATTCCTAATCCAACTTATAGCAACTCATACCGATTCGTAAACCGTGTCATCTAATCGTGGCCCTCGGAATGAGATCCAATGGCCAGAATCCATCCATACCTCTTTGGTTGTACATCTTTGCAAAAGAGACCCCTAGTTTAAATGGAATTGACCCGCAGTCCACAACAGAGGAGTTATGAGTCATAGGCATTCTTGTGCAGAAGACCCTGTACTTTCCTGCATTTGTTGCGCAGTCCAGAGATTAAGGAAAACCATTTAAATAATGTCTGAAATTGATTTTTAACACAAAAATAATTCCTAGAACTTGTGTAATTCATGCAAAATTCATATGGAGTCCAAATTAATCCATTCCAATTCCTATAATTTTATAATATTATTGTTTATCAAATAGTGCCATTGATTTGACATGAGAGCCAATTTAAAATTTGTTTCCTAATTAATCTTATATCAAGTACATAAAACATTAGGAAATTCATAACACCTCCGTTTTAAATACGATTTGATCCGTTCAAGTTGCGTTAGTCTCGTATGAATATTTAATATGCAATAACAACATTTATTATACCATGTCTCATACTTTTATAAGTAGACATTTATTTATCATATGCTAATTGGATTAACCTATGTCTATTGGATTAACTTTTGATTTTATGGATTATAATTTGACTAGATGATCTGTAATCAAATAATGACTTAGAATGAAGTTGAGATAATTATTTATAGAATAATCTCTCATATGAATTATGTTAACCAATTTATAATATAGTTTAATATTTTAATCACGCAGATCTTCTATAAAACCATAGCTCCCTAACCGTAACTCCGATCTTAGTAGTTCTCGATTCCGCGATCTCGTAGCAACGTGTAGATTATTATTATTCAGTTTGTTCTTATATATGGTGTGATGTTAATTTTGCCTATACCATATTTGTTTCTATTACTACGACTAGCAGCGAGGTTATGAGTCACTTGAAGAGCAAGTTGGTACCTGGAATCTCAAGTCCCAGGCAAGTTTTGCCCTTGATCACTTCTTTTACCCAGTCGTGTTCTTATTAATCATAATGATCTGCATAGGTTAATTTTGATAGGACCCAATAGGTTACCCTAGATTTTGACTATCTTTATACCTTGTTTCACCACTGGTTTTACTACTAAATTTTTGGGTAGTACATGCTATTGCTTTATGTGGCTTTGGGTATAGAGATATTCATCACTCATTGTTATACTTTTTATTATCTGTTTATTATTTAATGTTCATGATAAGATCATTATGTTAATGGGAATATGGAGAACCACCCAGAAAAACAGTGCTACCACAAGGGTTTAATGGGACGCCCTTGGCTAATTAATTAGGAAAGATAGTAGATGATTACCTTACCCGAAAGGGGCAAGGGCAGTAGGGGAGTGGTCAGTGTAGGGAGGTCCTTGGGTTGATTTTGCTGCGATGGCGGTCAGGCGAGGGATTCCTGCACTGGAGCTTCCTATAAACTGTAGCGGGTTTTCTGAAGCTAGTGGAACTTTGTAAAGGCCTCGTAGTGGTACCCGACCTCGCTTCCTTGGTAGAGGTGTATGGGGTCTGATCAACTCCATGGCAAATGGGTAACACGACTTATGGGTAAAGATGTGCAACCTCTGCAGAGTGTAAAACTGGTATACTAGCCGTGCTCACGGTCATGAGCGGCTCGGACACTCACATGATTAATTTATGGAACTTAAATTTAATCTGTCATTTGCATTGCATTGGGATTATTTTATTATTACTTTTACTTATTATTAGTATGGTTTGGTATTTACTTATATTTAGTAATTGCTAATAAAATTTTGACCAACTTATAAAAGCAATGCTCAGCTTCAACCTTTATTATATTGATCAGCCTTACACTTCACATGAACTCCCACCTTTGGTGAGTTCATGCCACATTATTCCCCACAACTTGTTGAGCGATGAACATGTGTGAGCTCACCCTTGCTATCTCACCCCCCCCCCCACAGGAGAAGTACAGGCGATTCAAGAGGAGCCACATATCGAGGAGTTCGATTCGATCTAGGTGGCGTCTCCCAGTTGACTTGCACCAAGGATGATCTTTAGTTTGTTTTATATTTATCTTTTATTTTTGTAAGTCTTCCGCTATGTAATAAATACTCTAATTATTGTGACATTTATCTCTATAAACTCTGTTAATATGTATGTTGTCTTCTTGGCGCATGTATGAGATGCACCCGGTTTTGTCCCTTAAAACCGGGTGTGACACTCATGCAGGCGGTGGTGGAGCTCTCCAAATGGCTAGACTGACCAGTCACCAGACAGCGAAGCGGACACTTCGCGAGACGAGAAGGCAAGAAAGGAATGACTGACTTCCGTGTTGTGTGTCTAAGATGAGCCATCTACAAAAGACACTGTAAGCATGAGAGTGAGAACAGAACTAGTATGACCAGCAAGTAGACCATAAAAAATTAGGAATTAGAATAAAACAAAATTTTCAGCAAGGTATAATATATATAATAAAACATAGATTTGGTCGATATGACCAACTTTTGAAGGGACACCAAGGTCAAGGTGAGAATAGGGGTCTATAGTCCTTAGAACAACCATTGTACTCTAGGTTAGGAGTCCTACAATCAGCATGGCTTTGATACCACTTATGTCACACCCAGTTTTAGAAGGCAAACTGAATACGAACCATGTACGTGCCAGGATCAGCAATTCACGTACACAACAGTTACATAATCAGACATCATCACACAGTGCTCGAATTATAACATAAAAGAGGGTAATAGTTAATTACATCATGATGTCCGAGACATCCACATAGTCATTAACAATTATCAAAGTGCGAAAACGAAACGTAGATAAACACGGCCTTCACAGGCAGTCGACTGGGGGTTTGCTGCTAACCCACGCCTAGAACTCATCGTACTCTTGAAACTCCTAGAAGTCCTCATCCACGACTTCATCTTCTCCTGAGCAGTGGTTGCAATGTGGACAACCTAGGGGGGTTCGTGTGTAAAACAAGGGTGAGTACACATCAACATACTCAGCAATTGTCCCGTTTGGCTGTAGTGGACTAGCTTTATGTGGGGTTAAAGTCAAGCAGTTGCTTTTAGTTGGTCAGGTTATTATTACTAGTAGAGAGTCAGGTTGTAGCATTAACCCAAGTTGTTAACCCAAAAGTACCCTTTCCAAACGGAAAGAATACCAAAACCATTACCATAATCATAGTCAAAACCATCATCCTCATTATCACCTATAAACAAAACATCTTCGATCAATGTGTCTCTAATCAATGGAGCTCCCTTGGCCGCTCATAACCACGAGCACGACTGATATATCAGTTTCATAACACTCTGCAGAGGTTGCACACTTTACCCACAAGCCGTGATTCCCTTTTGCCTCGGGCTGATCAAACCCATAAACACTACCAAGGTGAATAGGCAATGTTTCACTACATAGCCTTTACAAAGATTCCCGGAGAATGTAGCTGCCCGTTATGTTTCCTAAATGTACCGCACTCCTCCCCAAGGGGCAATCCACCCTCGGCAGAGCGAGCCGCATACACCAAGCCCCATTGACGGCACGACGGCGAAGCAAACTACACCTCAGTTCCTCTAATTATTCAGCTAAGGGTGTCTCATGCCACCCTCATGGTTACACTATTTTCCCGGGCGGTCATCCAACGAACCAGTCCTTATACCTAGAGAGGCACTCAAGAAACCGCTCGAGTCCCCTTAAATGTCACAATATCATCATCATAATCAAAAGGGAAAAACAGCATATCGAAAATAATCTCATCATATTCATTGATCAGGGTGAAGCACTAGCATAAAGCTAAACCAAAATAACCTAACCCTCATAGGTAAACAAGAACATGATAAACAAAGCTAGTCAATACTTAGGTATAAATTGTGTAAATGTGGGGAGTGAATTATAAAATGAGTAGGACATAAATGGGTCAAGGGACACTTGCCTTCACCAACCAGCTGCTGCTCAGTGTCTTCACTTGCAACTCCTTCGGGCTCCGCCAACTGACTGTTATCTATATGAGTTACAACATACATTCCACGATTTTAATCAAAAAACACTACACCATTCCGTAGAATATAACAAATAAGCAGACGCTTGGCACAGGGCTCGCACCTACGACTAAACGAGAAAGATAAAACAACGGTCGAGGCTACGGTCGAAAGACGATTATGTTAAGCCGTTATGGATTAAAGTACTTGTCTAAACATAACCATATTAATTCAACAATTGCGCTATGCATAAAATAAAGTTATGCTACGCTTTTAATTATTGTAAACAATTCAAGGTAAATTTAAAAGGATTGTCGCGCGGCGAAACGCACAACGGCACACGTGAATTAAACCGAAAATTGGGATGAGTTGTCGCGCAACGAGGCGCGCGACAGCACTCACAAATGAGTCGTCGCGCGGCGAAGCGCGCGACGCAACACTTAGACTAAACTGAAATTAAACGAATCGTCGTGCGATGAAGCGCGCCACGAAACACATGAATTAAATATGAAAATAACATAAAGCGTTGTGTGACGAAGCGCACGACGGCATATGCCACTTGAAATGAATTTAAAAAAACGTCGTGCGACTATACGCGCAACGCAACATATTAAATAATCTAAAATTAAAATAAATTATCGCGACAAAGCGCGCAAATCTGAATTTAAAATAAATCGTCACGCGACGAAGCGTGCGACGCAACATATGAATTAAACTAAATTTAAAACTAATCAAACTAAATTTTAAACATCGCGCGTGCTAGGGCTACGCGAGTGGAAACGGGGCTGCGCGCGCCGGGGGCCAGACCTGGGCCGCGCCGGGCGAGCCAGGCTGAAGGCGCGCGGGCCGCCGGTGGGGCACGTGAGGCCGCCGCCGGGGGCGAGCAGGCCAAGCCGGTGGGGCACGTGAGGCCACCGCCGGGGGCGAGCGAGCCGCACCGGGGGGGCGCGCGCCACGAGCCGGGTCAGGTCGCAGGACGCACCGGCCGCGGGCCGGACCGAAAACCCACTACACGCACGACCACTAATCGAAAGAAAAAACACGAATTGAAAATCGAAACGAGACGAACACGCGATTAAACACAACATCAGACAAAAGAAATATGCTTTGGCATGATGCAACAACCATGTCAACTTAGGTTTT
Organism: Zea luxurians; assembly: GCA_029449295.1. Taxonomy (NCBI): domain Eukaryota; kingdom Viridiplantae; phylum Streptophyta; class Magnoliopsida; order Poales; family Poaceae; genus Zea; species Zea luxurians. Next base: position 177,559 of record JAOPSE010000858.1, read on the forward strand.
TGTTTACACGTGATACTGACACCAGTCACTATACTGCTTTGAAAATTGGAAGAATGAGTGAAACAAGAAGAGAAAAGAGAGTAACGCCTGAATTTGGTGAGTATCAGAGAAGAAAAATTATACCCCTCAAATTCACGGTGTTACACCTTCCCTTTACAAAGTTAGAGAGCCTGTTCTTGGGGCATTAAGTTTGATGTTGCTTTGGCTCCCTTGTTGGAAGCCAATGCCATCCTTAATGCCAGGACGTCTCTCATTATAAAGCATGCTACGAGCAAATTTAAATTTTTCATTTTCTAACTTATGTTCGGCAAGTTTAGCACTTAAATTGGCTAGGTGATCATTTTGTTCTTTAATCATAACAAGGTGATCATTCATAGCATCAATATTAACATCTCTACATCTAGTGCAAATAGTGACATGCTCAACAGTAGATGTAGAAACATTGCAAGCATTCAATTCTTCAATCTTAGCAATTAAACTAGCATTCTCAGTTCTAAGACAAGAAATTGAACCATTGCAAATATTAAGCTCTTTAGACAAGTTTTCACATTTTTCTACTTCAAGAGCATAAGCATCTTTCAACTTAACAAATTTTTTATTTTCCTTAACGAGCAAGTCCTCTTGGCATTCCAAGATATCATCCTTCTCGTTAATGGTTTCTATCAATTCATTAATCTTTTTCTTTTGATATTTGGTAAGGTTTGCAAAAAAGAGAAGTTAAATCATAATTATCATCACTAGAGCTACCCTCATCATCGGAAGTAGTGTATTTGGGGGTATCTCTAGAATGTACCTTCTTCTTTTTGCTCTCCTTACCCATGTGGCATTTGTGGCTGATGTTGGGGAAGAGAAGGCCCTTGTTGACGGCGATGTTGGCGGCGTCCTCGTTGGAGGAGGAGTCGGTGGAGCTCTCGTCGGAGTCCCATTCCCGCCCCACGTGCGACTCGCCACCCTTCTTCTTGTTGTAATATCTTTTCTTTTCCATCTTCTTCTTCCCTTTCTTGTCGTCGTCCTTGTCACTGTCACTTGTATATGGACATTTAGCTATAAAGTGACTGAACTAACCACACCTGTAGCAAACCCTCTTGGAGTGGGGTTTGTAATCCTTCCCCTTCCTTTATTTGAGGATTTGCCCAAAGCTCTTGATGATAAGAGCCATCTCCTCATTGTCGAGCTTGGAGGTGTCGATTGGGAGTCTACTTGGTGTAGACTCTTCCTTCTTTTCTTCCATTGCTTTGAATGCAACAGGTTGCACCTCGGGTGTGGAGATGGCGCCATGCTCCAAGTGGACAATGTGTTTGGAGTCTTTGGTCATAAGTTCAAAGCTCACAAACTTGCTAATTACTTCCTTGGGAGACATCTGTTTATATCTAGGATCTCCATGGATTAGTTGCACTTGAGTGGGATTACGAAAAACAAGAGATCTAAGAATAACTTTGACCATTTCATGGTCATCCCACTTGGTGCTCCCGAGGTTGCGGACTTGGTTGACCATTGTCTTGAGTCGATTATACATTGCTTGTGACTCCTCTCCTTTGTTGAGGATGAATCAATCGAGTTCTCCCTCAATCGTTTCACGTTTGGTGATCTTGGTCACCTCGTCCCCTTCATGCACCGTCTTAAGGACGTCCCAAATTTCTTTGCACTTTTCAAACCTTGCACCTTGTTATACTCCTCTCGACACAAGGAAGCGAGGAGTATAGAGGTGGCTTGGGAATTAAAGTGCCTTATTTGGGTGGCCTCATCGGAGTCGTAGTCCCCGTCACGCACCTATGGTGCCTACGCTTCAAACTCAACAATATCTCATATGCTTTCGTGGAGTGAGGTTAGATGATGTCTCATTTTATCACTTCATATACAATAGAGTAGACTCGGCGCCCACCTGTGATGCCTCATATGTAGACTCGGCGCCAAAGGTGGAAGGTGATGAAGAGTCGGTCTTGTAGTAGACCACCTTCTTCATTTTATTTTGCTTCTTGTCACCCTTCCAATGTGACTTGATGGAGCCGGCGGATTTCTCCTTGTGCTCCTTGTGCTTGTCGTCGGCCTCCTTAGACGGAGTCCTTTCATCGTTCTTCTTTCCCGAAGCTTTGGGCTTTTCGCCGGTGACCATCTCCCTCTTTGTGGGGGACAGATATCCCCCGGGTCCACTGGAAGGATGAAAGACCTCACGAAAGGCCCAAGGGCCCAATAAATCGTAAGGTCACTCCTTCATGGGCCTGGGGAGGAACGACCAGTGAAGCAGATCGACATAAGGCTAGATCAATGCAAGCCCGGAAGGCCCAGCGATATTGAACAAGCAACCACAACAGAAGACCCGACTTTCCCGCATTAGAGACGCATACAACAGAACCAGGCGAGGATAAGTCGGCAGAATTATAGGAAGATAGACTCGATCAGTTCACTATCTCTTAGATGCGTATCGTTATCCCATCCGCATGTAATGCCTCATGGTCGAATATATAAGGCCTAGGGGGCACCCCTTCAGATCAATCCCAACTCTACTACTATTTAGCCATCCACCTCAACTCTCTACCTTATAACCCATTACACAAAGCATACTCGCCAGGACGTAGGGTGTTACGCATCTCAAAGCGGCCCAAACCTGTAAACATTGTCCATTGTCTTTCGTGCATCTGGCACGAACCATTCAGCTACAGTCGGCGACACCGTCCTACTCCTAAAACACCTTGAGGGGCAACCCCAGGTGTGCGGTCAGACCCAAAACACCGACAGCTGGCGCGTCAGGTAGGGGGTGTGTCGACGATCTAAGCTAGCTCAATGGCCGTCACCTTCCATAGCAAGATCACCCTCCGTCCTGGATCCATGTTCTGCTTTGGAACAATCTCATCCATAGCAGACGAAGAGGGAACTCTACACCGCACTGCAGATCCGCCAAAAAACAAGTCTCCTCCAACAAACTCCGAAAATACCAGAGAAGCGCAACCTCCAGCTCTCCGAAAGAAGATCGCCACGACAGCCACGCCATTCTACCCCGACGTTCTTTTCATCGGGAGAGTGGAGTCGCCTCCCGTCTCCGACGACGAGCCGACCGCGCTTGGGGAAGAACCACCTCAGTGGGAGTCCCGTCGACGAAGAAATCGGCGCCGAAACATCCGGCGACATCACGAGGCTGGAGAACGGGATCCAGAGCAACCTGTCTCGCGAGACGAGGCCTCGGAGATGGGAGAAACTCTAGAGGAACGCGTCTTCAGAGAACGAAGGAACTCCCGACGACGTGATCGCCGATGAGCTCAGGAACAAGCCGAGCAAGACGCAAGGCAGCGCCGGGAAAATCCACTCTTCGGTCGCAACCTGAACCCCGACTTCGCCCGAGCCATGAACACGCCGAGTGAAGTCAAAGGAGTACTAGCTCAGATAGCTGATGGACTCCCTCGGACTCCCGACGCCGAGGGCTATCGACGCCTGTTCACCCAAGCAGCCAACCATCTTCTACCTCTCGCTCACCCGCCGAACGATCTGCGACACGCCATCAACAGTCGCCGAGAGCGCGGAGCTCCATCAATGCTTCGCACGAACGACGACACGAGAACGAGATCCGCCTCCGGGAGGAGTACGACAGGGATCATGGCATCCCAACTCGGAGTCAAACCACCAGAACCGAGTCAACGACGGCCTCGACTGCGAGTACTACCCGGGGACGGTCGAGGAACCTCAACAACTACTCCCCTCCCCGGGACAGACATCATCTCCGACGACAGGAGGACACATATGTGGAGTGTCTGCCCTTACTCCGCGCCTTAGGGCCATTCAGTGGCCCCCTAACTTCAAGGTATCCAATGTCGACAAGTATGAACCTAAGCAGGATCCTGGAGGCTGGCTGGCCGTCTACACCACCGCCGCTGGAGCCGCTGGAGCATCCGAGGATGTGATGACTGCGTACTTACCCATTGTCCTCGGGCAAGACGCACTACAATGGCTACGACATCTACCCCGACACTGCATCGACGACTGGAGCGAATTCAGCCGATGTTTCACCGCCAACTTTCAGTCCCTCTCTGACAAACCGGCGCAACCATGGGACCTCAAATCCATCAAGCGCCAGGGGGACGAAACTCTCCGGTCGTACCTCAAAAGGTTCCAGACCATGAGAAATCGTATCCCCGAGGTCACGGAGGCGGCTGTGATCGAGGACTTCTACAGAGGATCCAATGACTCGGCCTTCGTCCGAGCCATATTGCAGAAAGCGTCGACTACCTCTGAGCAGCTGTTCCGGGAAGCCAACCTCTACATCACCGCTGACGAGTGAGCTCAAGACCTCATCGGAGGAGCGAAGCCCGCACCGGCAGCACCACGACGCGACGCGAACCAGCAACCCGACAAACGCTGGGAGAAGAGACCGTGCGAAGAGGTGCATGCCGCCGGACCACCTGCCTCTCGTGCTCGGGGAGGACCCCGCGGAGGCGAGCGTACGCTAGACGACATCCTCGATGCCCAGTGCCCATACCACAAGGACATGCACCACACTCTTCAGAACTGTAGGGACTTCAAACACTCCGTCGGGCACGGCCGACCCTTCCAACCTCTACCTCCTCCTCCGCCGCGGGAGGACCAGAAGAACCACGACAACCCCAGCAGCAGGAGGAGGGAGGAGGAGGAGCCTTCCCGCGCGTTGACAGGGAGGTCAACGTCATCTTCGGCGGACACGGATCGCAGGAGAACAGAAGACAACAAAAGCTCAACGATCGCCAGATACTGGTGGCAACCACCGGTCCTCCCGCTCCGTACCGATGGTCGGAGCACCTGATCACCTTCACTCGGGCAGACCAATGGCTCAACTTCGACCACCCAGGCAAATACCCGCTCCTCGTCGATCCGGTGATCCGAGAGAGCAGGGTGAAGAAGGTGTTAGTGGACGGGGGGGCAGCATCAACGTCACCTTCCCCCGGACACTCCGAGGCTTGGGAGTTCACCTCAAAGAGCTCCACGAGTTAGACACTCCTTTCTTCGGCATCATGCCGACTGAAGGGGAATACCCGCTGGGCCACATCTACATGCCCGTCACCTTCGGAACTCCGGAGAACTACAGAACCGAGTTCCTGAGGTTCAAAGTGGCGAACTTCGACTGCGGGTACAACGCCATCATCGGGAGGCCGGGATTGGCAAAATTCATGGCCATTCCGCATTACACGTACATGATATTGAAGATGCCGGGACCGCAAGGAATCATAACTGTGCGTGCTGACCTCCAAGGCACCACAGAATGTTTCCGAGTGGCCATCCAGGCGGCCCTCACCACCAAACCGTCGGCGACTTCTTCAATACAGGCAAACTCTAAGCCTGAGGAAGACCTTACCACACCAGCGAATGAAGCTCAAGCCGCGACCTCTATGCGGCCGACTGAAGAAACCAAGAGAATCAACCTTGGATTCGCTGATGAGCGCAAGACTACCATCATCAGCTCCAGCCTGGACGATAAATAGGAAGGCGCGCTCGTCTGGTTCCTGCAAGATAACCGAGACGTATTCGCATGGCAACCTGCGGATATGCCGGGAGTCCCGAGAGAACTAGCCGAGCACAAACTGAAGGTCTATCCCCAAGCAAGGCCGATCCGGCAAAAAACTACGTCGTTTCACGCCCGACAAGAGAGAAGCCATTCGCGCTGAGCTGGCCCACTTGGTCACGGCTGGGTTTATTAGAGAAGTGTTACATCCCGAGTGGTTAGCCAACCCTATTCTTGTACTCAAAAAGAATAAGGTGGATTGGCACATGTGCGTCGACTATACGGATCTCAACAAACATTGTCCAAAGGAACCCTTCGGGCTCCCTAGGATAGATTAGGTGGTAGACTTCACCGCTGGATGTTCTGTGCTGTCTTTCCTGGACAGCGTTCATCACTCCCTTCGGTGCTTTCTACTATACCTCCATGTCGTTTGGCCTCAAAAACGCTGGAGCGACTTATCAGAGAGCCATTCAAACATGCTTAGCCACTGGGGCAAGCGTGTGGAAGCCTATGTAGATGATGTGGTAATCAAAACGGAGAACTCGGAAAACTTCATCGAAGACTTACAACTGGTTTTCAAAAGTCTACGGTGGTATCGATGGAAGCTTAATCCCGAAAAATGTGTCTTTGGGGTACCAGCCGGAAAGCTACTCAGATTTATTGTCAGCCACCGGGGAATTGAAGCTAATCCAGATAATATTGAAGCTATCATGAAAATGAAAGCACCACGATCACAAAAGAAGGTTCAGCGACTTACTGGATGTATGGCAGCTCTGAGCCGATTTATATCCAGACTGGGAGAAAAAGGTTTACCATTTTATAAGCTACTCAAGAAAGTGGATAAGTTTCAATGGACTTCAGAAGCGCAGGAAGCTCTAGATGCACTGAAAAAATTCTTGACAACGCCACCAGTACTGAAGCCGCCACGGCGGGCCACGTCAACTCAACCAGCTGAAGATCTGCTGCTGTATATCTCTTGCACGACCCACATGGTAAGCACCACGTTGGTAGTCGAGCGAGCAGAAGAAGGACATGCCTACCCAGTACAACATCCTGTTTATTTCATCAGTGAAGTTCTGGGTCCCTCGAAGAAAAAGTATCCTCAAGTCCAGAAGCTATTATACGCAGTACTTCTAACTGCCCGCAAGCTATGTCACTACTTTGACGACCACAAAGTCATAGTAGTCACTAGTTTTCCGATAGGGGATATTCTTCACAACAAGGAAGCCATCGGCCGAATAGCCAAGTGGGCCTGTGAACTGGGGTCTCATGACATCGAATTTCTACCTCACACTGCCATCAAAACTCAAGCGTTGGTTGACTTCGTATCAGAATGGACTGAACAACAAGTACCAGATAACCCAGAGACTGTAGAAGTATGGCGAATGTATTTCGATGGCTCGCTGAAACTGCAGGGGGCAGGTGCAGGAATTCTCTTCACAGCACCTAGAGGCGAGCACCTCAAATATGCCCTCCAGTTGCTATTCCCAGCCTCTAACAATGCAGCCGAATATGAAGCTCTGATCCATGGGCTGAACATCGCTATATCATTAGGCATCAAGAGACTGATGGTATACGGAGATTCTCTGGTAGTCATAAGCCAGATAAACAAAGAGTGGGACTGTTCGAGTGATTCAATGGGAAAATACTGCACTGCCGTCCAAAAACTAGAAGATAAATTCGAAGGCCTGGAATTTCATCATGTAGAAAGGGATCAAAACACGGCAGCCGACGTATTGTCCAAGCTAGGATCCAGTCGAACTCAGGTCCCACCCGGAGTCTTTGTGCAAGAAATACTATAGCCGAGCATCTCAATGGATCAAGCAGAAGAATGTAATATCGTGGATCAACCAGAGTCAGACTCTGATGACTGGAGAAGGCCGATCATCAGATATATAAAGAATGAAGAGGAACCAGATGACAAAAATGTAGCCGAGCGCATTGCCAGACAGTCAGCCCACTACACACTAATTGGGGAGACATTATACAGGCGGGGCGCGTCAGGCGTCCTCATGAAGTGCATTCTCTCATCTACTGGGAAGCGACTTCTAGATGAGGTCCACGCTGGGCAATGTGGAATACACGTAGCATCCAAGACGATAGTCGGGAAGGTCTTCAGGTCAGGATTCTATTGGCCAACCGCAAAAACCGATGCAGCCGAGTTAGTGCAGAGGTGCGAAGCTTGCCAGTACTTGTCAAAGCAGCAACATCTACCAGCACAGCAGCTGCAGACCATACCAGTAACATGGCCGTTCGCATGCTGGGGACTAGATATGATTGGACCTTTCAAGAAAGCTCAAGGAGGATACACTCATGTAATGGTAGCAATCGACAAATTCACCAAATGGATAGAATTTAAACCCATTGCTTCTTTAACCTCAGCCAAGGCCGTGGAATTCATACAAGACATAATATTCAGATTCGGAATACCAAACAATATCATAACTGACTTAGGATCCAACTTCACAAGTTCGGAATTCTTCGATTTCTGCGAGCAAAAGAGCATTCAGATCAAGTATGCTTCGGTAGCGCACCCGAGGGCCAACGGGCAGGTCGAACGAGCTAACGGGATGATATTGGAGGCACTCAGGAAAAGGGTCTTCGATAAGAATGAAAAGTTTGCAGGGAAGTGGATAAGGGAATTGCCCTACGTTGTTTGGAGCCTAAGAACTCAACCTAGCCGAGCTTTGCATGGAAACACCCCTTTCTTCATGGTCTATGGGTCAGAGGCAGTATTACCCGCCGATCTCAAGTTCGGGGCGCCGAGGTTGGTCTTCGAAAGCATAGCAGAAGCCGAAGCTACTAGGCTGGAGGACATTGATGTACTCGAAGAAGAACGGCTGAATGCAGTAATTCAATCAGCACGATACCAGCAGACTCTGAGACGCTATCACGACAAGGCCGTGCGACAATGATCCTTCTCGGTGGGAGATCTCGTCCTCCGCCGAATTCTAACGGGGGAGGGACGGCACAAGTTGTTGCCCTTATGGGAAGGACCATTCATAGTAGCAGAAGTCACTCGGCCGGGGTCATATCGTCTCACTCAGATGGACGGCACAGAAATCGGGAACTCCTGGAATATAGAACACCTCAGGAAGTTTTACCCCTAGCTGAATTTCAAAAGCTACCGGGACGACAATGTACTCTGTAAAATGGGAAATATGTCATCAATAAAAAAGGCTTCAAGAATACTCAGTTTGCTCATGATGGACGTGCATTCTTACTTAACTCAGGCTGACCACTATGCCCTTCTAACGGAGCAATCGGCTTAAGTCGGCGACGACTTAAGACGGTGCAACATGCTCGCGCTTGCTTAACTCAGGGTGACCACTATGCCCTTCTAACGGAGCAATCGGCTTAAGTCAGCGACGACTTAAGACGGTGCAACATGCTCGCGCTTACTTAACTCAGGGCGACCACTATGCCCTTCTAACGGAGCAATCGGCTTAAGTCGGCGACGACTTAAGACAGTGCAACATGCTCGCGCTTACTTAACTCAGGGTGACCACTATGACCTTCTAACGGAGCAATCGGCTTATGTCGGCGACGACTTAAGACGGTGCAACATGCTCGCGCTTACTTAACTCAGGGTGACCACTATGCCCTTCTAACGGAGCAATCGGCTTAAGTCGGCGACGACTTAAGACGGAGCAACATGCTCGCGCTTACTTAACTCAGGGTGACCACTATGCCCTGTTAATAAAGGCAATCGATTTAAGTCAGCGTCGACTTAAGGCAATTTCACATGCTTGCAGTTTCCAGTACAGGGGTGATCTCTATATCCAGTAAACAAGTTTCAAAATCATCACACAGCGTTTTACTACTGCAAGTTTACGTATTACAGAACTCTAAAACAATAGGAGAGTAGCAATATCATTCAGATGTTCAACTAGTGTCCTCTAACAAGCATCCGATCATGATAACCGCGCACTCAAAGCGCACAATGTCTCTCTATTTTGCAATATCTTTCTCAGGAGCAACCGATGAAGACGGGCGACTTGAGGAATCAGGAGCAGCATTCACATTAGCCCTTATGTCGTCGGGAACAACTACGTCGGGTCTTCTCATCAAGATCCGCCCCGCGCGAATGGCTTTATCCATAGCCCTGTCGCGCTGGGCCCTCAGAGTAACGGAAGTTTCTTCAGCAACTTTGATGGCCAGCTGAGCGGTCTCCAGCTCCTGGGCGACGGACTTCTTGGAAGCGCGCAGTTCCTTGATACCAGCATCCTTAGCCGATATCAACTGCCTGAGACGGATCACGTCATCCGTGGATTCCTGCAGCCTACAGCGAAGATTATCTAACTCCTCCATGGTGAAACGATGACTCCTTTCCAGAATGGTCAACGAGTTGCTAGAGTCACGATACAGTCTGTCCAGATTATCGCGAGAAGCAACAAGGGCACGTTTTTCATCCTGCAAGCAAGAATCGACTCCTTCAAACATCAGGCCAGCAATAAGAACACAGCAATACAAGGCGCAGTTTCACAAGTCACCTTTTCAGAATCAAGCTGAACGCGAAGAGTAGAGTTCAGCGTGTTAGCAGCATTTAGAGCAGCAGAGACCTGGGCCAGCTCAGTTTGGCTTTGGGAATACTTTTCCTCAAAATCAGAACACCGCTGGACCAGTTCAGCCTAGCCTTGAGAATATTTTTCTTCAAGAACAGAAATCTGCCGAGCCATGCCTGGCGAGAAAAAATCAAGCAAAGGGGGTCAAAATGCAAAACAATTCAATAAGGCAGACGAAAGGAATCAAAAGAGCACTAACTAGCATTCGCCGCTTCCAAGTCACAGACACGCTGTTGAAGCAACACCGGATTCCAACGTGCCAGAGACGAAGCTCCTTTTGGAACAGACACACCTTGCGACCTCAGCTGACTAGCCATCCCGTCCACCAATGCCTGATATTGAGAACAGATAAATGTAATAACAACAGTTCATGCGGTATAAAAGTCAAGCTAAAATATATCACAATACTTGGAGGTTGGAGAAGAACGAAGGGACTCCCAAATCGTGAGAGATCAATTGATGGTCTGGCATAAAGTCGCCACCCGATGCAGCTTGCAATGAACCAGCAGGGACCAACTCAGTACCGTCAACAGAGCCCAAAACTTGGTCAGCGGGAACGCTAGCCTCTAAGGTGACTCCCTGACCAGAAACTTGGGCCACCGCCATGCCACCAGAGTGTGGAGGAGATCCAACGTGAACATCCATGGAAGTACAAGAGGGTGACCCCGCTCGGACACCCTCGGGGGCTGGGTCATAGCTCGCGCTGCCCACTTGAGCCGGATCGTCTCCGGCAACACCCTCGAGGGCTGGGTCGTGACTTACGCCTCCCACCTGAGCCGAACCATCCCCGGCAACACCCTCGGGGGCTGGGTGAGCGTTAACACCATCCCTGAGGGTCAAGCTCTCTACGGCAGCCGCCTCTAAGGCTGAAGGCCCCTCAGTCACTTCCATGAGAGCAAGACGATCAAAGTTAGTTTTCTGGCCCTCAAACCACGCTCTAAGCTCGATGAGGCGCGGGACGCTGCCCGGGATGACCCCAACCCGGCGTCGAACACGTCAGCACAAACATCCATCGTGTCACCATCCGCTGTATCTTCTAGAGTCTGATCAAAGTTCGCCAGAGATAACTCCTGTAGACCAACGAGGGCTGACAGAGCAGGAGATGGAACCCCACTACTTTCCCCACTGGCAATATACTGTCGACTGTTCTTCCGAGCCAAAGGGACCTCATTTTCTTCCTCCCCGTCATTTTCATCAGCAACACACCCATTGGGGTCAGCGACAGATGGATCACACCCATTGGGGTCAGCAACAGACATACCACACCCATTGGGGTCAGCGTCAGTAAATTCAGGCACAGGAACTTCCTCAGCAGCAGGAACCGAAGGACCAGCGCCCTAATCCAAACTATATACTTGCCGAAGACGTCTCTTTTTCTTTTTCTGCTCATCAGCAGAAGGATCAAGTTGATTGGCTCGGCAAGGACGTCTCGGGCGAACACTGACAGGTCTCTGAACATCCAAGGTTGTACCAGCTTCTGGGAGAGGCGCCACCGCCAATGTCCCAACAGGAGCAGCATCAGAAGAATCTTCGGCCAGCATATCAAGCATAGCACTTATTTCTGCATCATTAGGATCCAAAGGCACCTCAAAGTGGACTTGCCGTTCATCATCGGGAATTTATCCAATCGAAGCAACCAAAGCACTAACTTCTTCTGCAGAGGGTCGTACTCTAAAGCCCAAACTACCGTCAGCAACAGGAGGATTCGACACAAAATGAGTAAAAGCCTTGGAAGGAGGCAGGTTCCAGGCCGAGTATGCGATAGGGGCACCAACATTGGACACCTTGCCTCTAAAGTATCATTTCAAGCCGGCTCACCAAGTCTACAGCAAGAATTCTTCTATTGGTGACCCGGGTTGAGTCAGCTAAACCTCGGTACAAGTAGGCTGGGTATGCCCTATCCTTCAACGGTTGAATGTTCTTAAAGACAAAATTGGCAACCACAGCCTCTGCAGTCAGACCCCTCTCTTTCAGCAGTCCAACTTCAGCTAGCAAAGCCCCTGCCTCAGCCACCTCCTGATCCATGGGGGACTCGGTCCAACTCGGAGTGCGAACATCCGGCTGTCTCCCCGACCGTGGGGGGAGAGAGTTTCCATGGTTCTCAACAATAAACCATTCCAAGCGCCATCCCTTAATACTGTCCTTGAGAGGGATTTCAAGATATTCAGTCTTCCTCCCACGGCGCATCTCCAAACTAGCACCCCCAACCAGCTGGTGCTGCCCTCCGGCCATCCCAGGGCGACAGTGATACAAGTACTTCCACAATCCAAAATGTGGCAGCACGCCAAGGAAAGCTTCGCATAAATGAACGTAAATGGAAATTTGCAGAATGGAATTGGGATTCAGATGGGTCAAATTAAGACGATAGAAATCAAGGAGGCCGCGGAAAAAGGGAGAAATCGGAAGAGCAAGACCGCGGAGTAGAAAAGGAACATAAATCACAGATTCATGGGTATCCTCTGTCGGAACAGTGACCCCGTGGCAAATCCGCCAAGAACAGAGCTCCCTCGGGGGAAGAACCCCGATGGACACGAGATGGAGAAGGTCAGGCTCGGAGACAACAGACATATGGTTACCTGCGAAAGGTAACTGACTGTTGGGGTCGATTGGAGGAATCACTGCAGCGGAGGAGCTCGAAGCCTTTCGCTTGGGCGCCATCTCAACTCCATTGACGAACGGATCAGGAGCCGAATTGCAGAGAGGATCTGGAGGCAAGAAAGCAAGAACTAGGGCGCGGAAAGCAGAGGCGGCTGAAAGCGCAGTACTTATGGGATATTCCCGAGTCAGATACCGTTTCCAAAAAAACGCCGGCGTGCCATGTCATCACCCGGCGGTTACTTCTAAAACACCGGTATGCCACATCATCACTCGGCTATTATCCTCAAAGTGGCCGACGCAGCCAGTTCTAACTCGGCTGTTATTTCTAAAACATCGATGTTACCACCAGTCACTCGGCAGTTATCTCTAAAACTCCGACGTCGTCTTCAAGTCACTCGGCAGTTATCTCTAAAACGCCGACGTCATCTTCAGTCACTCGGTGGTTATCTCTAAAACTCCGACGTCGCCTTCAAGTCACTCGGCGGTTACCTCTAAAACGCCGACGTCATCTCCAGTCGCTCGGCAGTTATCTCTAAAACTCCGACATCGTCTTCAAGTCACTCGGCAGTTATCTCTAAAACTCCGACGTCGCCTTCAAGTCACTCGGCGGTTACCTCTAAAACGCCGACGTCATCTTCAGTCGCTCGGCGGTTATCTCTAAAACGCTAACATCGTCGTAAGTCACTCGGCCGCTACCTCTAAAAGCGCCGACGCGACCATCAGTCATTCCGGTGCTGACATGGCTTCGTTATCACTCGGACGCTATTTCAAAGGCGTAAATGTGACAATAATAGCTCGGCCATCACCCCCAAAAGCGTCAATATGATGCCCGAGTTACTTAATGGCTATTCCAAAGGAATCAATTTCACCAACAAGGCGGGCGGAGGAATGATTCAAGAACTCTAAGTTATGCCACAAACATAACAGATAGAGAACAACACGGGCAATAAACATCACGACAGAGATCAACTGAATACAAAGCTAAATAATTGACACAGAGGAGGCAAAATGATTCTTCATTAAGGGAAGTTACAATACTTACAAATCAACTCATTATGAGTTGATACTTCTCTGCTGCTGCTGCTACTACTACTACTACTACTACTACTACTACTACTACTACTACTACTACTACTACTACTACTACTACTACTACGCTACACTATCCTACTCTACATTACTAAATACTACTACATTATTTCACTATACTATACTAACATCTAAAAGACCAGTGGCATCTAGCCACTGGCCCTGCTGCTGCCGCCGTTGCCGCCCCTACCGCCGCCGTCACCGTCGTCGCCGCCATCGCCTCCGTCGTCGTCGTCGTCGTCGTCGTCGCCTTCGCCATCGCCTCCACCGTCCTCCTCGGACGAGTCCTCCTCTTCCGAGGAGTACTCCGACTCATCCGAGCCCGCGAGCCCAGAGCGCTCGACGGCCCAGATATAAGACCAGACCTCTGCAGCAAGCCCCTAGGAGTCGTCTGAATCGTCAGACGACTCTAGGGGAGAGACGGGAGCCAGATACCCCTCGGACTCGGAGGAGAACTCCTCCTCCGAGTATTCTGAGTCGGCAAAATCCTCCGAGGGAGGAGTCGGCTCGCGCTTGCGTTTGTTGCACTTGTCCATGGTGGAAGCGAAAGGAGAGGAAGAAAGCAAGCCACGGAGAACAGCAAGAGATGTGAAAAAACCAGAGAGGCAGAGGCACTATTTATAGAAGAAGAAGGCAACCGCTCACCTCCTACCACGATCATTGAACAGTCGCGCAATATTCAATATACACTTCAACCCGTTTGAAGATGCGTCAGACAGCTGACGCCGTTTCACGCAACGCAACACCCATTGGGACTCCAGTCAACCGCGCGGGCGAAATGATTACACCCGCCATCACATCACATTACTACTCAGAAGCAGCCGGCTAAAACACTCAGCGTACCAAGCCGTCCCTTACCCATACCAATTGGGGGGACGCCCAGGTATTATCGGTATATTTTTCAAAACTGTCACACCCGTGCAGGGCATGCAATGAATACCTCAAGACAAAAATGAGATATCAGTAAGGATCAAAGGAAAGCCAAATATAGCTGGTGAAGTACAAAATCTGATCAACAGAAGCGACGTGAAGACTAGCCAGGGAACGTCCATCAAATGTCCAATCAGTCGCAGAGCAAATAAATTGCACCACCTAGCAAGATATGGGCGGATCACGAGCTCGGCTACAAAAGACAAAATATATGCTGACCTCTTAAGCACAATATCGATGACATAATGTTGACTTCTAAGGCATTCGGAAAAAGAAAAGATAACCCTCAGCAAAAGGACACGAAATGAAGACCTTCGAGAGGATTATTTTCAAAAATCCACTCAAAGCTCGGGGGCTACACCCATTGGGTGCACCTTCAGTGCACCCCATGAATCACCATTTCAAGCCAAGATAATGCTGACTTCTAAGGCACAAGGCAAGATTAAAGACAAGGCTGACCTCCAACCAAAGCGCAAGTGGGAAATAAAAATGATCTCCGATGAAGACCTTCGAGTGGATTATTATCCAAAATCCACTCGAAGCTCGGGGGCTACACCCATTGGGTGCACCTCCGGTGCACCCAATGAAGTTCAGGGTCCTGTAATACGAAATGCCGACCTCCAAGGCATGAGTACGAGACAAAACTCCAGATTTCGAGTGAGCAAAGCCGAAGGAGACAGTAAGAAATCATTTTCTCCAAACTGCCCGGAAAGCATTTCTTGTCATAAACAAAGACCGCGAGCTGGACCTAGGATCTTTGGGCTGATTATCTCAAAATCAGCCCGAAGATCGGGGGCTTGTGGGGGACAGATATCCCCCGGGTCCACTGGAAGGATGAAAGACCTTACGAAAGGCCCAAGGGCCCAATAAATCGTAAGGTCACTCCTTCATGGGCCTGGGGAGGAACGACCAGTGAAGCAGATCGACATAAGGCCGGATCAATGCAAGCCCGGAAGGCCCGGCGATATTGAACAAGCAACCACAACAGAAGGCCCGACTTTCCCGTGTTAGAGACGCATACAACAGAACCAGGCGAGGATAAGTCGGCAGAATTATAGGAAGATAGACTCGATCAGTTCACTATCTCTTAGATGTGTATCGTTATCCCATCCGCATGTGATGCCTCACGGTCGAATATATAAGGCCTAGGGGGCACCCCTTCAGATCAATCCCAATTCTACTACTACTTAGCCATCCACCTCAACTCTCTACCTTGTAACCCATTACACAAAGCATACTCGCCAGGACGTAGGGTGTTACGCATCTCAAAGCAGCCCGAACCTGTAAACACTGTCCATTGTCTTTCGCGCATCTGGCACGAACCATTCAGCTACAGTCGGCGACACCGTCCTACTCCTAAAACCCCTTGAGGGGCAACCCCAGGTGTGCGGTCGGACCCAAAACACCGACACTCTTGGCGTGTTCTCCCGACATCACTTCGAGTTGTTAGACTCTAATGAAACATCAGCTCTGATACCAATTGAAAGTCATCTAGAGGGGGGTGAATAGACGAAACCTGAAAATTATAAACTTTGAACATGCACTTCACCAGGGGTTAGGGTTAGAGATAAATAATCTTGAATTCGGAGTGTGGAAGATAGTTCCTCTTGCTATGATTTTCCCAATCAATGTGGATAAATTTAGGAGCAAACTCAAAACAATATGAGCAAGGGAACTTTAGAGAGAGAGGAGAGGGGAGAAACAAATCGAGTGATGAAGATCAACACAAATGAACACGGTGATTTGTTTCTAGAGGTTCGGTTCCAAGGAACCTACTCCCCGTTGAGGAGACCACAAGGGCCGGGTCTATTCCAACCCTTTTCCTCTCTCAATTGGTCACTTAGATCGGTCGAGTGCTTCTTCTTAATCACACGGGTCACTAAGACCCCACAAGGATCACCACACAATTAGATGTCTCTTGCTAGCTTTACAAAGCACTTGAGAAGTTTAAAGTGAGAAGAAGAAAGCAATCCAAGCAACAAGAGCAACAAAAGAAACACAAAACACCCTTTCTCAAGTCACTAAGCACTTGATTTGATTTTGGAACTTGGAGAAGATTTGATGCTTTGATTGTGTCTTTGGAGTGTATTCTTTGCTCTTGTATTGAATGAGAAAAGTGAGAAGCTTGGATAGCTTGAATGGTGGTGGTTGGGAGGTATTTATAGCCCCAACCACTACTCCAGCCGCTGCTCTCAATGTGCACACCGGACAGTCCGGTGGTGCACTGGACACTTCATTGTTCACTGTCCGGTGTGTGCCACGTTAGCCAACCGTTTGGGGTTTGGAGCTGTTGACCGTTGAAGTCTTCTGTCCTCTTGCGGCATAGGAAAGTTTGGTGGCACACCGGACAGTCCGGTGCGTTCTCACTTTGCAGACTGGCTCTAACTTCTGACGATCAGACTGTTCTGTAGTCGACCGTTGGCGAAGTTGATCGTTTATCCATTGGCTCATCGGACAGTCTGGTGGCTCACCGAATAGTCCGGTGAGTTTTAGTGGAATGGCTCTAAGAAAAGCTGAGAGTGGCCAGTTCGCGAGGTGCTTGGGCCTAGGCACTAGACAGTGTCTGGTGCGCCACTGGCTGCACCAAGTCTTGTATGCTCCAAACTTTGTAGAATTCTTTCAAGTCTTTTTCTTTGTATGTGAATGTTGAACTTTATGCACCTGAGAAAAATAGCAGCTAGACAGACTAGTTAGTCCATATGGTTTGTGATAGACGTCAAACACCAAAATCGATTATAGGAAATGGTTAAGCCCATTTCCCTTTCAGCGACAACAATTTCTATGACCCATGCCGCTTCGCTCACATTTTTAGTATAAAAGTGATCGAGGGGGTGAGGGCAGATCACATTTACTTCCTTCACCTACCTGCTACCAAAATTCATTGTGCCTCCGAAGTTCTTTATTTAGGAGCACTTCGAGATTTAGCTTTGGCTGAATCATCCTTAGTGAGACATAATTGCCTCTACTTAGATGGCCTTCATTGGTGGCACAAGGGAGTTGATTAGCCCTACCTCTGCAGAGTGTAAAACAGAAATATCAGACATGCTCACGGTTAACAGTAGTCTAGACCCTCACATGATAATTGAACTTATATATGACGACTAAATTGTGATCCCTTTGTTTAAAATGGTTTGTTTAAGTGTTTTCACTCAAGTGATTTTGAGATATAATCATTATGCTCAAGATTAATTGGGGTTTGGGATACACTTATAATTAGTAAATTAGGTGTTCTTAATAAAATATTGGCCAACTAAAATGCTTACCACATAACCATAGCCTATGTTGCTAAGTTTGCATATTCCTCCCACTTGCTGAGCCCCACTGTAAGTGAGCTCACCACTTGCTTAATTTTTTATCAGAAGGTGATGAGGAAGACTTTGATGAGAATTTTGATGAGTTCTAAGTCTAGCGACACTCTGGTTATCTTCTTGTGGGAGATAGCCTATGATGTTTCTAATGTACTTTGATTATGCTACTATTTAAGACTCTTAAGATTGGATGATGTAATAAAGTTATTATACTCTCTTTTATGTCTTTATGCATCGTCTTTTGATATATTACACTTGTGATGTCAACATATGTCCCGACACACATATGCTATGCATTCGGTTTTGCCCTTAAAACCGGGTGTGACAGAGAGGCTGAATGGTCTAGCGACATTATGTATTGAGGAGTTATTGGACTAGATCGATATTAATACCATAGTCGATGTCTTTGTATCAAAGAATGTCCGAAGATACTTTATGAGATGATCCAATGTGTCAAGTAAGTTTTATTGTGATTATAATTATATATATATACATATATAAAGGGCCTCCATATAAGCTTTGGTCTAGGACCCCTAAAATCTCTAGCACGACCCTAAGCATGGAGTGAAACGGGAGTGAGGAAATGGTCGCTGATGGCGATTATTGGGAGGATGCAAGGCAAAGGTGCGACGACGAGCTGTGGGGAGAAGATAGTGCAGCAGCGTGAATAATACTCTCTGTACATTTTTTATTTGTCGTTGTTTAGTTAAAAAATAAACTAGCGGACGATAAATATTCGAGAACAGGGGTAGTAATTGTTTTCTTGTGTTAGTAAATTTACTTTATGGTAGCTCAATAACATTCGTTTTTTTCACTACATAACATGTGATGTGAGGGATGAATCCGGATACTTATTCGGATGTCAAATTGTTCGTCTTCTTTCTTCGATTGTGAACAAATAACATATAGAATTTGCTATGTAAATTTATATTCTTGTTTTTAGCATTGAAACTATTAATCTTCACAAAAAGTAAACCTTAAATTCGTTCTATATTTTTTAAAACAATTGATATAAAATTTGGATGTCTATCCGAATACGGATTCAGATTTTTTTCATCTTTTTTTTGTTGTAGAGAGATAATAATGCACATAAAAAATTATATAAAATTTTATTTAAATACTTCATAATATTCTTAATAACATTGCCAAAAATTATCTTTAAATTCTATGTATATCTATGTTAAAATATTAGATTTGTCATATAAATCGGATGTTTTAGGAACATCTCTAATTTGTGACTGAGTGCCAATAATACTTGAAACAAAAGAAGTGTACCAGATGGGCCAGACGGGAGCCTAACTAAGGCCTCAAGGGCGTCTCAAGCTGCGGCCCATGCCATGCCCTGGATCTGCTCACCTAAGCTTGCAGCGATCGAAAATCCGAAATAAATAAACTTGTTTGCTTAATTTGCACCGTATCTGCGACTTGAAGGTTTGGGCCGGATTGTGATTTGAAGCTGGACAGTTGTTCCAGAGGCCCACGAGGGAAATAGCAGATGGGCCAAGGCCAGTTAAGGCCTTGTTCGTTTTCATCGGATTACACTCGAAATCGTTTCAGCTAATCAAAGTTTATATAAATTAGAGAAACAATCTGGTTAGGAATCGTTCCGACCCACTAATCCGGCACAAACGAACAAGGTCTAAGTCAGTTTGAATAGTTTCTTCCTTTTTTGCGCCAGAAAGAAATGCAGCGAGGGGTGATCAAGTTGATCGACCGGGGGGTGATCAGAGATCCTCCCCGTCCGTCCATCATGTGCTGCCAGCTACGACCGTGGCTGTCACCTCACCTGGATCAGCAGCAGCTCGTGTGGCGGCCACTGGATCGAATTGTAGAACTGCCTGCTCTCGCTCGCATCGCACGCACGCTCACCTCCCGGCTCCGTCACCATCATGTGATTTACTCCTTCTAATCACACATGCACATGCGGCATGCATGCGCACAGTAGCTTTATTTGTGCCAATGCAAGCAGGCAGAGTGCATGCATGCAGCATGGCCGCCAAACCTCCATGAGAGAAACGAACTAAACGATGGGGGGCAGCAGGAGGACTGGAGGAGAAAGATAAACAGACAGACCGACCGACCGACCGACAGGGTAGGTAAGCTTAAGCTAAGCAGGACGACCGACGACGCGCAGTCGTCGCACACCAGCAGCTAGCAGGCACTAACTAACCAGCACGCCAACCACTACCGCCAGTCCTCCTCCAGCGAAGAAGATTTGAAGATGCATGCAGCAACGTGGCGCGCACACCACGCACCCACCCACCGTGCGTCCACCAGCACACGGGTTTCATTTCCATGCATTCCATCATTTTCTAGAGCTAGCTGTTGAAACAACAGTGGGCGAACAAATGCTGCTGCCACAGACAGACAACCTCCATCAGAGGGTCTATGGCATGCATGCACGCAGTTGAAGGAGCTAGGAATCTCATGCATGCCACTGCTCCTTCTGCTTGTTGACGAGGTGTAGCTAGTGTAGGCAAACTAGCGGTAGCCAATTAGCGCACTCCACTGAAGACCATGCATGGACACAGCACGGATTAGATTATATTCTCCCCAAAAGCATTCACAGGGCGCACGCATTCAACCGGTCTATCTCTCCTCTTTTCTGAAAGCTGCTGTGTTGTAGTACCTGTCATCAGCAGATACCCTCGAGAAAAAGGGCCCCGGCCGGTCTCGGTCTCCCCACAAACTCCCACCAATAAACAACCAAATCCTTCTTCTCGTTTGGTGAGTAGTTTAATTACTTTGCATTCGGATATGGTATATATTGTTTGGCCACATCTCATATATATATATATATATATATATATATATATATATATATATATAGCTGTTTCGCTTTGGGAGTTGCCATCGCTTTGACCAGGACCTTATTATTGTCGGTGTAGGAATTCCCACACTGACAACATGGAAATGGATAATTCGTTCATGACGACGATGATATATATATATATATATATATATATATATATATATATATATATATATATATATATATATATATATATATATATATACTAGGTATGTACACGTGCGTTGTCACATAAGTCAAAAATTAGTACTCCATCCGTTCCAAAATAGTAGTCATTTTAGAAAATTAGTGGATTCATACAATACTTAATATGTGTGTGTGTGTCTAAATTCATCATCATCTTATTTAAATAGTATAATGCACGTACATTACAACGACACATAAATTATTTGATAACAAATAAGTGCACAACGATGACATGAAAACGAACAATATTATCATCGACCTTAATATCTCTTGAATTCTTTAGCAATAACCACTACATAACTAAAGTGATACGAATCAAATTATACTATAATATGAATATCATAAAAACAAAGTCTATTATCTGAATATGTCACAAAATATCTCATCATAGATAGGCCTTATTTAAATGGATATTCGTTCGATCAATTTTAGATCGGTTCCCGTATTGTGGCCATCAATCCTCAGTATGGTAAGGACATTTTGTCATATCATATTATTGTGATCTTTATTGACAAATGACAAGGCACGTGACAAGATGAACATTAGAACATACATATGGACTCTAGAGGGATGGGAAATACATGAGTTTCATTCTGAAAATGGAGAACAAACCTAGTGCCTGACACAACAGCAATAGTAAGCATTTTCGGCGACCAGGGCTATTTTCGGCGGCCTAGGCCCCGACCACCGAAAATAGCGGTAGAAATCATAGTATATCAATCGAAAATCAAATTTAAATCATACAACCATAGACTGCATGTTGGTTCCTCCATCTAAGAAGCTCAAAGGAAAGCCATTACATCACACTACACAACAACCTGATAAATTGCATCCAAGAGAAGAATTACATGAGTTGATTACACAAAGAATATTACTTATTCTATGTTTTGAATGCAAATTGTAAACAATTACACACAAACTGTAAATCAACCAAACAAAAAATCATCACACCCACAACATGCCTAAAACACGTGCATAATAGGAATACCTCCAATGCTGGGAGCTGGGTCAAACATGTTTTTAAGCAACAAGAATTCTGTAGGTGTAGATATGGTCACATTCTAAGTGGTAACAGAAAGCACATGTGCCTCGGGAACTAATCCAACAATAGCAATTGTTGGTGATAAAAGAGAAGCAGCTCCTAGAGGCACAATAACTGAAGTAGCGGGTACAACCACTCCAGCACCACCAATACCAGCAATTAAGCTATAGATATTAACCAAGAGAAGCCAACAAAATAAAAACAACAAATTATTTAGTGTAAGTGTAGCTATCTAAGGCAACCAAAAGTCTATTGATAATGAAATAAGCTCCATAAAGAATGAACTTAACAATCAACATGCCAGGAAAAAAATCCTGATGCTAATATGTATCAGTAAAAATAGGCAAATTCATAGAGGACTTCCATTCTAATTATCTATTTTGCAAAGTAGTGAAACCCCATCTCCAATGTATGTTGGAGGTGACAACAATCTATGGACAATCACTGGATGACAACAATCTATGGACATAAGCTAGAGATGTGTAGTGCAACCTTGTTAACCTTGTTTTAGTATAGCTTTACAAATTGACAAAATATTTTAATCTACTATTGATAAATGATCCTAGTTAAATTTTAGGTAGAAATAGAGCCCGATCCTAATATGACCTGATCCTTAAATTTTATAGTGTAAAAGTTAGAGCCCATTACCACCCCTAGTTAGGAAATACTTAACAAATACATGGTCGCAGTACCACTCTTGTCCAGTTTGAGCATAAGAGCAACTCTGGAGCTTGCATTTAGTGCCTACACATGTTTAACAAATGCAACAAATAAAGCAAAATCCTCTAGCAAGAAGCATTGATATATGTAGGGTGACTAGTTGAGCACCCCATTCCCCAGTTTTCCCCTTTAGCATAATGCATTAATGCCAAACTACCAACTGAAGTAGTAACATAAAAATAGTTAAGAAGCTATAAGAAAGGTCTGTATGATAAAAAAATAAGGTGAATGTAAGTATTCATATGTTTAGCCCCATACTTTCATATCCGGAACATTGCCAATTATAGAAGATACAACATAATACAAAGAACACAAATTATATGAATACATCTATGATATGCATCTTGCAAATTGTAATAATATAGAAGATAAAATAATCTAAAATTCTTGTGAATAAAGAAATAACCACAAACATGATTCCGATGTGTTCGTTCTAGCTTTCCAATCATATACACAACTCGACAAAGTCTTTTCAATGTGAAACCATTCTATCCAAATGTACTAAGGGTATCGTATATGGAAAACATATTGCTAAAGCATGTAAATGATGGTCAAAATAGAACTCCCTAAACTAATTACTGGTTGTCCTTGTGATAGCAGGTTTGAATTAGTCCATTACAAGCCATGATTTTGCAAACACACATAATTATTATAACATAATATGCATTAATTAGCTATGGAAGGAAAACAAACAAGATGCAGATTCCAGAACCAATACTACCTCTATTGGTGCTGCGTATTCTGCATTATGTTTATCCACTCACAGAACATCAAACTGGCAAAAAGGTAGCAATTTCTCGGCAATAACTCTATTTCTTGTTGCACTTCTTGGTGGCTAGCATAGCATGGTATAAAGCATGCATGAACTGCGCGACAACGGCAAGTGGTACTGTGGTAGATCTAAAAGCGTAGGCAACTTCAATAATGCAGCATAAATGTACATATCATCCAACTAAACTAAAGAACGAGGACATTGTTTAGAATGCCAAATGCATGAATAATTTTACATTGTTGAGCTAACCCTTTTATTTTAGGCATTGCCATAGATAAAAAGCAAAAATATTTTGATCTATATAAAGGAAATGAGTGAGAACAAATCCCGATGCATATAACAACATATAAATGGAAAATCACATATAGAAACTTATATACCTATGACTGTGACTTACATGAGTATATATTTTTTTCTCCATAGACATGTTACCTTTAAAAGTAGGTATAACATGTTGAAAGGGAAATGTACCCTTGGGCCATTTCTAAGTATTTTGGTGATTTAGTGTCCAACACAAGTGCTTAAGTGTTAATCTATGCCAAGTGATGGACTAAGTGAAAATCAAGATTAAAGGTATGTTTCTAAACTTAGTACATTGTTTTAAGAGTTAATGTATTGTGTCTAAGTGCTGGAAACAGAAAAAAATCTCTTTGGAAAGGAGATAGCTTCTTTCAGCCAAAGTCTGCTCAGTCTGGATGCACCGGACTGTCCGGTGGTGCACCAGACAGTGTCCGGTGCGCCAGGCTGGCGACTGTCAACTGGCTGCTCTCGGGAGGCGATCAACGGCGTACGGCTATAAATCACCAGACCGTCCGGTGGTGCACCAGACTGTCCGGTGAGCCATTCACAGGCGAAGTCGTCGCTCTCGAGAAGTGATTAACGGCGTACGGCTATAAATCACCGGACTGTCCGGTGAGCCAACGGTCGGCCGGGCCAACGGTCGGTCGCGTAATCTGCGCGCGACGCGTGGCCGAGCCAACGGTCAGAAGGGGGCACCGGACTGTCCGGTGTGCCAACGGCTCTGAATCTGCAACGGTCGGCTTCGCCAAATAAGGAAAGAGATCCGCACCGGACAGTGTCCGGTGGTGCACAGGACTGTCCGGTGCACCAGGCGACAGAAGGCAAGAATTGCCTTCCTGGAATGCTCTCAACGGCTCCTAGTTGCCTTGGGGCTATAAAAGGGACCCCTAGGTGCATGGAGGAGAACACCAAGCATTCTCTAAGTATTCTCTAAGCATTCCTAAGCACCAAGACTTCAATTCCGCACATTCGATTCTTTGAGATAGCAACTAGAGCTCTGTTTGAGTAGAGAACTCTTTGAGTTGTGTTGAGAGCTCGTGTTGTGACTTGTGTGCGTGTGTCGCTCTGATTTTGTGTCTTGTGTGCGTTGCTCATCCCATCCTTACTTCTATGCTTCTTTGTGAACATCTTTGTAAGGGCGAGAGACTCTAAGTTATGGAGATTCCTCGCAAGCGGGATATAGTAAAGCAAAGCAAAACACCGTGGTATTCAAGTGGGTCTTTGGACCGCTTGAGAGGGGTTGATTGCAACCCTCGTCCGTTGGGACGCCACAACATGGAGTAGGCAAGCGTTGGACTTGGCCGAACCACGGGATAAACCATTGTGCCATCTCTGTGTTGATCTCTTTGTGGTTATTGTGTTTTGCTGAGACTCCTCTCTAGCCACTTGGCCTTATTGGTGCTAACTCTTAATCAAGTTTTTGTGGCACTAAGTTTCAAGTTTTATAGGATCACCTATTCACCCCCCCCCTCTAGGTGCTCTCAATTCGTATCGGAGCCGTTCT
Source organism: Zea luxurians (assembly GCA_029449295.1). Taxonomy (NCBI): domain Eukaryota; kingdom Viridiplantae; phylum Streptophyta; class Magnoliopsida; order Poales; family Poaceae; genus Zea; species Zea luxurians. Next base: position 202,849 of record JAOPSE010000858.1, read on the forward strand.
CTTCAAGAAAGGGACTAAACGCCCAAAGAGATGGATCCTAAGGGCAAGGGGATTGTGATCAATGATAAGGAGGAGTCCTTTGTCAACGAGCCGAAAGATGACAAGCCTACCAACTCGGGCTCGGGCTACAAACGAAAAGATGGGAAGAAGAAGAAGACAAGGCGCATCAAGGAGATCGTCTACTACGACGACAGCGATGAGTCCTCTTCTTCCCAAAAGGACAACGATGACAATGACTATGAGAAAAAGAAAACGGTCAATTCGAACTTTTCTTTTGATTACTCTCGTATTCCGCAAAGTACCAATGCTCATTTACTCTCCATTCCACTTGGTAAACCTCCTCACTTTGATGGAGAGGACTACGGATTTTGGAGTCACAAAATGCGTAGTCACTTGTTCTCTCTCCATCCAAGCATATGGGAGATAGTAGAGAGTGGAATGAAATTTGATAGTACTGATAGTCCCATGTTCATTAATGAGCAAATTCACAAAAATGCACAAGCTACTACTGTTCTTCTAGCTTCATTGTGCAGGGACGAATACCATAAGGTGAGCGGCTTAGATAACGCCAAGCAGATTTGGGACACCCTCAAGATCTCACATGAGGGGAACGACGTCACCATGCTCACCAAAATGGAGTTGGTGGAGGGTGAACTTGGGAGATTCGCGATGATCAGGGGCGAGGAGCCAACCCAAACGTACAACCGGCTCAAGACCCTCGTTAACAAAATAAGGAGCTATGGAAGCACACGATGGACGGACCACGACGTCGTCCGCCTAATGCTAAGGTCTTTTACTGTCCTCGATCCACATCTTGTGAACAATATTCGTGAGAATCCTAGATACACCAAGATGTCGCCCGAGGAGATACTTGGAAAGTTCGTAAGCGGGCAGATGATGATCAAGGAGGCTGGATACGTTGATGATGCGTTGAATGGCCCAATCCAAGAGCCTCAAACCATTGCTCTCAAAGCAACAAGGAGCAAGGAGGCGCTACCTAGCAAGGTGGCGCAAGTTGAGGCGGCCGGACTCAATGATGAAGAAATGGCCCTCATCATCAAGCGTTTCAAGACGGCACTAAAGGGTCGCAAGGGGCATCCCAACAAGAGCAAGACAAAGGGGAAGCGCTCATGCTTCAAATGTGGTAAGATTGGTCATTTTATCGCTAATTGTCCCGATAATGATAGTGACCAGGAACAAGGGAACAAGAGGGAAAAGAAAAAGGCGTACAAGAAGGCTAAGGGCGAGGCACACCTTGGCAAGGAGTGGGACTCGGATTGTTCGTCATCCGACTCCGACAACGAAGGACTCGCCGCCACCGCCTTCAACAAGTCGTCCCTCTTCCCCAACGAGCATCACACTTGCCTCATGGCAAGGGAAAAGAAGGTAAGCACTCGTAATACTAGTACTTACGCTTCCTCAAGTGATGAAGAATCTAGCGATGATGAAATAGACTATTCATGTTTATTCAAGGGCCTAGATAGAACTAAGGTTGATAAGATTAATGAATTAATTGATGCCTTGAATGATAAGAATAGGTTATTAGAAAAGCAAGAGGATCTTTTGTATGAACAACATGATAAGTTTGTAGAGGCACAAAAATCCCTTGCTTTAGAAATTAAAAGGAATGAAATGCTCTCTTATGAATTGTCTACATGCCATGACTCTATTTCTAGCTTAAAGAGCATAAATGATGATTTGAATGCTAAGTTAGAAATAGCTAAATGTTGGGGACTTGTTCTCAAATGCTATGAATTAAGAACAAGGCAACATAAAATGTTAAATATTAATGCCCTTCGTCCGTCGAAGCATTATATCCCCAAGGATTTAATGAACTTCAGACGAAGACCATGAGTGAAATGTTACGAAGGTCATACCTTCGTGAGCAAACTTACAAAATAAAATGAATTAATATATCAAACATGAAGCATTAAAGATAGATGTATCAGAAATAAGTAACATTATCCACATATTTTATTATCTGATCATAAAAATGTCAGAACGTAAAATTTGAGTACAATTATACCTTCTCCTTGACAGATGATAATTCCCGAGCAATGCGTTTGCAATTACAGGAAAATCGTGAACAGTAAAGGAATACTATTCACTATTTATAGGCACAGGACACAGCCTGTGAGGAATTACAATCATGTCCCTCATAAAAGTTTACAACATTGACTCAGACCCTTATGGGCTAAAATGTCATTCTATCTTTAAAGTCGGTTCGATCCTTCGTCTTCGGGCATGCTGCAACATCGAAGCTTTATGAGTGGTAGCTTCGGTCATCATGTATAAGCAGCTTTAGCCGAAGCTGTTTCTTCCTGCAGGACCTTCGGCGATGAAGCGTGACCCCCAACAGTAGCCCCTTCGCGGTGCTAGATCGTTTTTCGTAACGAGCTTGATCCATGAAAAAAGTCTCTTAGGCTTCGGGAAGCCGAAGGTCCGAAAAACACCTTCCCTGAGCTCGTTGCCGAGAAACGATACAGTTTTCGAGCGCGGAGCAGTCCTACTATGCAGGTGCACCTTCTTGGTTGTTGCGGCCCACCGTGCAGTGAGTGCGAGTGACTGTTTGCCCGGTGAAAAAATCCTGACGATTCACCTTCTTACCTGCAGCACTATATAAACAGACAGGTAGGTGTGAAGTTACCACGGCATTCATTGCTATTGCACTGTTTTGCTGCCAAAAATTTAATCATAGCCGAAGCTTGATTTTCGCATTCAAACGAAGCTCCAGCTTGGTGTGTGCTTCATTATGAGGATAGCTTCGGAAAAAAGGTTATTGACTTCCAAAGAATTTTTTTCAAGAAAATTTAAAATCAAATGGCCAGAATACGCTCCACTGCTAGGGTTGAGCGTGGTGAAGACGAGACCGAAGCCGTTGAAACTGTTCCGATTTCTGAAGCGATGAGGCGTTCCGGGCTGGCTCCATTAGAAGACACACCTGCTGCCGAAGCAACGCAAGCTGATGTTGAAGAAGTTGGTTTCGAAGATGAGTACAACTATGGGATGCCAAGCAAACCTAGTCATTTGGACTTTGGAAAGTCCACCATCTCTGAAGCTGATCTTCCAAAAATGGTGAAGCTGGGCTACTTTAGTGAAACAAAAAAGGAGCTGGTTCGTTTTGGCGGAGAGGAGATTACTCCGAAGCCGGAAAAGAATGAAGTGGTTGTGTTCAAAAGCTTCTTTAAAGCAGGATTAAGATTTCCTTTGAATGGAATGATTGCTGATGTGTTGAATAAGTTTGGGGTTTACCTTCATCAGCTGACCCCTAACGCTATTGTTAGATTAAGTGTTTATATTTGGGCCCTTCGTAGCCAGGGAGTGGAACCGTTCGGTGAAGGTTTCTGTCGAGTCCATGAACTACACTATCAGACTAAAGCCAGAGGAGATGGTCTTCATGAAAATTTTGGATGTTACAAATTTGCTTATCGTAAAACTTCGAAGTTTCCAGTGATAAGCTTGAGAGCACCTAGAGGGGGGGGGGTGAATAGGTGATCCTGTAAAAACCTCAAACTTAAGCCACAAAAACTTGTTAAGCGTTAGCACGATTAATGCCAAGTGGCTAAAGTGAAGTCTCAACAAAACACAATACCACAAGAATCAAGCACAGAGGGACACGGTGGTTTATCCCGTGGTTCGGCCAAGCCAATGCTTGCCTACTTCCACGTTGTGGCGTCCCAACGGACGAGGGTTGCAATCAACCCCTCTCAAGCGGTCCAAAGACCCACTTGAATACCACGGTGTTTTGTTGTTCCTTTCACTATCCCGTTTGCAAGGAATCTCCACAAATTGGAGTCTCTTGCCCTTACAAGTATGATCACAAAGAAAGCACAGAGTAAGGGAGGGAAGCAACACACACAAATCCACAACAAAATCGCACACACACAGCCAAGACTCGAGCTCGAATGACTATCTCAGAGTTCACACTAGAACAGAGCTCGAATCACTTAGAATCACAAACGAATGCGCAAAGAACTTGTGTGGATGATCAAGAATGCTCAAGAGTTGCTTGTGTGTCTCCTCCATGCGCCTAGGGGCTCCTTTTATAGCCCCAAGGCAGCTAGGAGCCGTTGAGAGCAATTCTGGAAGGCTATCCTGGCCTTCTGTCGTCGGGGGCACCGGACAGTCCGGTGCACACCGGACATGTCCGGTGACCGATTTCTTTCCTTTCCTGGCGCTTCCGACCGTTGGAAGACTGCCGTGGATCTGCGAGCCGTTGGCGCACCGGACAGTCCGGTGCACACCGGACAGTCCGGTGCCGTCTTCCGACCGTTGGCTCGGCCACGTGTCCCGCGCCGATTGCGCGGCCGACCGTTGGCCCTGGCCGACCGTTGGCTCACCGGACAGTCCGGTGCACACCGGACAGTCCGGTGAATTTTAGCCGTACGCCGCCGGCCAAAATCCCGAGAGCGGCCAGTTCGAGTCGAGTCAGTCTGGCGCACCGGACACTGTCCGGTGCACACCGGACAGTCCGGTGCTCCAGACCGAGCTGGGACTTGGCTGCAGCCAAGTCATTCTCTCCCCTTTTCTCTTTTTCTTCTTTCTGTTTCTAACACTTAGACAAATATGTTAGTCCACAAAACCAATGTACTAAGGCTTAGAAACATACCTTTACTTCATGATTTGCACCTTGTTCATCCATGTACATAAATTCACAATTAAGCACATGTGTTGGCACTCAATCACCAAAATACTTAGAAATGGCCCAAGGGCACATTTCCCTTTCAATCTCCCCCTTTTTGGTGATTTATGCCAACACAACATAAAGCTACTAGAACAAGTGCAAACTCAATTCAAATAACACTTAAATTTATTCTGAATCAATTTTGGCATATATGGATCATCCTTTGCCACCACTTGGTTTGTTTTTGCAAATCAAACACAAATCTCTATCTCTAAGTTAAACACACATGTTTAAGCATAAAGAGAGTCATTCAAAAAGAGATTGATCAAGGAGTTCAAAAACTCCCCCTTTTCCCATAATCAATACTTCTCCCCACAAGAAGCCAACTTTTGACAAGAGAGACAACTTAAGAATTTTGACAAATCAAAAACTCTATTCTACTATTTTCAAAATCTCTCAAGTGGTAGCTGATCCATTTATTGCTTTGGCCTTTATTTTCTCCCCCTTTGGCATCAAGCACCAAAACGGGATCAATTGTGGCCCTTTAACCCCATTGCCTCACCAAAATCTTCAATTAAGAGCAAATGGCAATAAGAGGTCATGAGATGGACTTGGAATAAGTTACCCCTCATCGGAGTGCAGTGGAAGTCTTTCATGGTCCAAGTCCACCTTTTCCCTTTCAATTCTCCTTTGTGACTAACACAAACAAACTCAAACATATGGTTAGTCTCAAAGGGTCAAGTTGTAACACATCTCCCCCTAAATATGTGCATCACTTTGCAACGGACCTGTGAGGTCCAGGGAGTGTTTGTACAACTTGAGCACCATAATAAGCAACAAAATGCAGAATGAACATGATCAAAGGCATAAATACATGTATGCTACAATTCAATCCAAGTTCCGCGAATCTAAGACATTTAGCTCACTACGCAGCCTGCAAAAGGTCTTCTCATCTAAAGGCTTGGTAAAGATATCGGCTAGCTGGTTCTCGGTGCTAACATAAAACACTTCGATATCTCCCTTTTGCTGGTGGTCTCTCAAAAAGTGATGCCGGATGTCAATGTGCTTTGTGCGGCTGTGCTCAACAGGATTTTCCGCTATTCGGATAGCACTCTCATTGTCACATAGGAGTGGGACTTTGCTCAGATTGTAGCCAAAGTCCCTGAGGGTTTGCCTCATCCAAAGTAGTTGCACACAACACTGTCCTGCGGCAACGTACTCGGCCTCAGCGGTGGATAGGGCAACGGATGTTTGTTTCTTAGAATTCCATGACACCAGGGACCTTCCTAAGAATTGGCACGTCCCCGATGTACTCTTCCTATCGACCTTACATCCAGCATAGTCGGAATCTGAGTACCCAATCAAGTCAAAGTTAGACCCCTTTGGATACCAGATCCCGAAGCAAGGCGTAGCGACTAAATATCTAAGAATTCGCTTTACCGCCACCAAGTGACACTCCTTAGGATCGGATTGAAATCTAGCACACATGCATACGCTAAGCATAATATCCGGTCTACTAGCACATAAATAAAGTAGAGATCCTATCATTGACCGGTATGCTTTTTGATCAACGGACTTACCTCCTTTGTTGAGGTCGGTGTGTCCGTCGGTTCCCATCGAAGTCTTTGCGGGCTTGGCGTCCTTCATCCCAAACCGCTTCAGCAGATCTTGCGTGTACTTCGTTTGGGAGATGAAGGTGCCGTCCTTGAGTTGCTTCACTTGGAACCCAAGGAAGTAGTTCAACTCGCCCATCATCGACATCTCGAATTTCTGCGTCATCACCCTGCTAAACTCTTCACAAGACTTTTGATTAGTAGAACCAAATATTATGTCATCGACATAAATTTGGCACACAAACAAATCACCATTACAAGTCTTAGTGAAAAGAGTTGGATCGGCTTTCCCAACCTTGAAAGCATTAGCAAGTAAGAAATCTCTAAGGCATTCATACCATGCTCTTGGGGCTTGTTTAAGTCCATAGAGCGCCTTAGAGAGCTTACACACGTGGTCGGGGTACCGCTCATCCTCGAAGCCAGGGGGTTGCTCCACGTACACCTCCTCCTTTATTGGCCCGTTGAGGAAAGCGCTCTTCACATCCATTTGGTACAACCTGAAAGAATGGTGAGCGGCATATGCTAGCAAGATGCGAATGGACTCTAGCCTAGCCACAGGAGCAAAAGTCTCCTCAAAGTCCAAACCTGCGACTTGGGCATAACCTTTTGCCACAAGTCGAGCCTTGTTCCTTGTCACCACCCCGTGCTCGTCCTGTTTGTTGCGAAACACCCACTTGGTTCCCACAACATTTTGCTTGGGACGAGGCACCAGTGTCCAAACTTCATTGCGCTTGAAGTTGTTGAGTTCCTCCTGCATGGCCAACACCCAGTCCGGATCTAGCAAGGCCTCCTCTACCCTGAAAGGCTCAATAGAGGAGACAAACGAGTAATGTTCACAAAAATTAACTAATCGAGATCGAGTAGTTACTCCCTTGCTAATGTCACCCAGAATTTGGTCGACGGGATGATCCCTTTGAATCATCGCTCGAACTTGGGTTGGAGGTGCCGGTTGCGCTTCTTCCTCCATCACTTGATCGTCTTGTGCTCCCCCTTGATCACACGCCTCCTTTTGATGAACCTGTTCATCGTCTTGAGTTGGGGGATGCACCGTCGTTGAGGAAGAAGGTTGATCACGTTCATCCTGTTCCTGTGGCCGAACGTCTCCAATCGCCATGGTTCGTATAGCGGCCGTCGGAACATCTTCTTCATCTACATCATCACAATCAACAGCTTGCTCTCTTGGAGAGCCATTAGTCTCATCAAATACAACGTCGCTAGAGACTTCAACCAAACCCGATGATTTGTTGAAGACCCTATACGCCTTTGTATTTGAATCATAACCTAATAAAAACCCTTCTACAGCTTTGGGAGCAAACTTAGAATTTCTACCCTTCTTCACTAGAATGTAGCACTTGCTCCCAAATACACGAAAGTACGATACATTGGGTTTGTTACCGGTTAGTAGCTCATATGACGTCTTCTTGAGGAGGCGGTGAAGGTAGACCCTGTTGATGGCGTGGCAAGCCGTGTTCACGGCTTCCGACCAAAAGCACTCGGGGGTCTTGAACTCTCCAAGCATCGTCCTTGCCATATCGATTAGCGTCCTGTTCTTCCTCTCTACCACACCATTTTGTTGTGGTGTGTAGGGAGCGGAGAACTCGTGCTTGATCCCTTCCTCCTCAAGAAACTCCTCCACTTGAAGGTTCTTGAACTCGGACCCGTTGTCGCTCCTTATCTTCTTCACCTTGAGCTCAAACTCATTTTGAGCTCTCCTGAGGAAGCGCTTGAGGATCCCTTGGGTTTCAGACTTATCCTGCAAAAAGAACACCCAAGTGAAGCGGGAAAAGTCATCAACAATAACTAAACCATACTTACTTCCTCCTATGCTTAGATAGGCGACAGGTCCGAAGAGGTCCATATGCAGCAGCTCCAGGGGTCTCGACGTGGTCATCACGTTCTTGCTGTGATGTGCTCCTCCCACTTGTTTACCTGCCTGACAAGCTGCACAAGGTCTATCTTTTTCGAAATAAACATTTGTTAGACCTATCACGTGTTCTCCCTTTAGAAGCTTGTGGAGGTTCTTCATCCCTACATGTGCTAAGCGGCGATGCCACAGCCAGCCCATGCAAGTCTTAGCCATTAAGCATGCATCTAGACCGGCCTCTTCTTTTGCAAAATCAACTAAATAAAGCTTGCCGTCTAGTACACCCTTAAAGGCTAGTGAACCATCACATCTTCTAAAGACAGACACATCTACATTTGTAAAAAGGCAATTGTATCCCATTTGACATAATTGACTAACAGATAGTAAATTATATCCAAGACTCTCCACTAAGAATACATTTGAGATGGAATGCTCATTAGAAATTGCAATTTTACCTAACCCTTTTACCTTGCCTTGATTCCCATCACCGAATATAATTGAATCTTGGGAATCCTTATTCTTGACGTAGGAGGTGAACATCTTCTTCTCCCCCGTCATATGGTTTGTGCATCCGCTGTCGATAATCCAGCTTGAACCCCCGGATGCATAAACCTGCAAGGCAAATTTAGGCTTGGGTCTTAGGTACCCAACTCATGTTGGGTCCTGCAAGGTTAGCACAAATATCTTTAGGGACCCAAATGCAAGATTTATCTCCCTTGCATCTAGCCCCTAATTTCCTAGCAACAACCTTCTTACCCTTTCTACAAATAGCAAAGGGAGCATTACAAGCATAATAAATGGTAGAAGGTTCATTCACTACTTTCCTAGGAGCATGAATAACATTCTTTCTAGGCACATGAGCAATATTTCTCCTAGGCATATGTGCAACATTTCTCCTACACATATCTCTATCATGCTTATGAGAGGAACTAGAAGCAAACATTGCATGAGAATCATAAACATGTGAATCAAAATGATTATAAGCATTTCTAGCATGTCTCCTATCATGGTATAAGAAAGCATGGTTCTTTTTAGCACTATTTGCCATAGGGGCCTTCCCTTTCTCCTTGACGAAGACGGGAGCCTTATGGCTTGTTAAGTTCTTGGCTTCTCTCTTGAAGCCAAGCCCATCCTTAATTGAGGGGTGTCTACCGACCGTGTAGGCATCCCTTGCAAATTTTATTTTATCGACTTCATTCTTGCTAGTCTTAAGTTGGGCATTAAGACTAGCCACTTCATCATTTAATTTGGAAATTAGAACTAGGTGTTCACTACAAGCATTAACATCAAAATCCTTACACCTAGTACAAATTTCAACATGTTCAACACAAGAATTTGATTTACTAGCTACTTCTAGTTTAGCACTTAAATCAATATTAACACTTCTTAAGGTAGAAATGGTTTCATGACAGGAAGATATTTCACTAGAAAGCATTTCATTTCTTTTCACTTCTAAAGCATATGATTTTTGTGCCTCTATAAATTTATCATGTTCATCATACAATAAATCTTCTTGCTTTTCTAAAAGCCTATCCTTTTCATTCAATGCATCAATCAATTCATTGATTTTATCTATCTTAGATCTATCTAAGCCCTTGAACAAGCAAGAATAATCTATGTCATCATCACTGGACTCACTATCACTAGAAGAAGCATAAGTGGAGTCTTGAATACTCACCTTCTTCTCCCTTGCCATAAGGCAAGTGAGACGCTCGTTGGGGAAGAGAGCCAATTTGTTGAAGGCAGTGGCGGCGAGTCCTTCGTTGTCGGAGTCGGAGGAGGAGCAATCCGAGTCCCACTCCTTTCCTAGATGCGCCTCGCCCTTTGTCTTCTTGTATGCCTTCTTCTTCTCCCTCTTGTTCCCCTTTTCCTGGTCACTTTCATTATCGGGACAGTTAGCAATAAAATGACCAAGCTTACCGCATTTGAAGCACGAGCGCTTCCCCTTGGTCTTGGTCTTGCTTGGCTGCCCCTTGCGACCATTTAGCGCCGTCTTGAATCTTTTAATGATGAGAGCCATCTCTTCATCATTAAGGCCAGCCGCCTCAACTTGCGCCACCTTGCTAGGTAGCGACTCCTTGCTCCTCGTTGCCTTTAGAGCAATGGGTTGAGGCTCGTGGAGTGGTCCGTTCAACGCGTCGTCGACGTATCTTGCCTCCTTGATCATCATCCGCCCGCTCACGAATTTTCCAAGTACTTCCTCGGGCGTCATCATCGTGTACCTGGGATTCTCACGAATATTGTTCACGAGATGAGGATCAAGTACGGTAAAGGACCTGAGCATTAGGCGGACGACGTCGTGGTCCGTCCATCGCGTGCTCCCGTAGCTTCTTATCTTGTTGATAAGGGTCTTGAGCCGGTTGTACGTTTGCGTTGGCTCCTCGCCCCTTATCATCGCGAACCGTCCAAGCTCGCCCTCCACCAACTCCATCTTGGTGAGTAAGGTGACGTCGTTCCCCTCATGAGAAATCTTGAGGGTGTCCCAGATTTGCTTGGCGTTGTCCAAGCCGCTCACCTTATGGTATTCATCCCTGCACAAGGAAGCTAGAAGAACAGTAGTAGCTTGTGCATTTTTATGAATTTGTTCATTAATGAACATGGGACTATCCGAACTATCAAAGTGCATTCCACTCTCTACAATCTCCCATATACTAGGATGGAGAGAGAATAGGTGACTACGCATTTTGTGACTCCAAAATCCGTAGTCCTCTCCATCAAAGTGTGGGGGCTTGCCAAGTGGAATGGAGAGCAAATGAGAATGTGAACTTTGCGGAATACGAGAGTAATCAAAGGAAAAGTTCGAATTAACCGGTTTTCTCCTCTCGTAGTCGTTGTGGTCCTCATCCTTTTGGGAAGAAGTAGACTCGTCGCTGTCGTAGTAGATGATCTCCTTGATGCGCCTGGTCTTCTTCTTCTTCCCTTCCTTTCGTCTTTGACCCGAGCCGGAGTCGGTAGGCTTGTCGTCCTTCGGCTCGTTGACGAAGGTCTCCTTCTCTTTGTCGTTGATCACTATACCCTTCCCCTTAGGATCCATCTATTCGGGCGGTTAGTCCCTTTGTGAATAGAACGGCTCCGATACCAATTGAGAGCACCTAGAGGGGGGGGTGAATAGGTGATCCTGTAAAAACCTCAAACTTAAGCCACAAAAACTTGTTAAGCGTTAGCACGATTAATGCCAAGTGGCTAAAGTGAAGTCTCAACAAAACACAATACCACAAGAATCAAGCACAGAGGGACACGGTGGTTTATCCCGTGGTTCGGCCAAGCCAATGCTTGCCTACTTCCACGTTGTGGCGTCCCAACGGACGAGGGTTGCAATCAACCCCTCTCAAGCGGTCCAAAGACCCACTTGAATACCACGGTGTTTTGTTGTTCCTTTCACTATCCCGTTTGCAAGGAATCTCCACAAATTGGAGTCTCTTGCCCTTACAAGTATGATCACAAAGAAAGCACAGAGTAAGGGAGGGAAGCAACACACACAAATCCACAACAAAATCGCACACACACAGCCAAGACTCGAGCTCGAATGACTATCTCAGAGTTCACACTAGAACAGAGCTCGAATCACTTAGAATCACAAACGAATGCGCAAAGAACTTGTGTGGATGATCAAGAATGCTCAAGAGTTGCTTGTGTGTCTCCTCCATGCACCTAGGGGCTCCTTTTATAGCCCCAAGGCAGCTAGGAGCCGTTGAGAGCAATTCTGGAAGGCTATCCTGGCCTTCTGTCGTCGGGGGCACCGGACAGTCCGGTGCACACCGGACATGTCCGGTGACCGATTTCTTTCCTTTCCTGGCGCTTCCGACCGTTGGAAGACTGCCGTGGATCTGCGAGCCGTTGGCGCACCGGACAGTCCGGTGCACACCGGACAGTCCGGTGCCGTCTTCCGACCGTTGGCTCGGCCACGTGTCCCGCGCCGATTGCGCGGCCGACCGTTGGCCCTGGCCGACCGTTGGCTCACCAGACAGTCCGGTGCACACCGGACAGTCCGGTGAATTTTAGCCGTACGCCGCCGGCCAAAATCCCGAGAGCGGCCAGTTCGAGTCGAGTCAGTCTGGCGCACCGGACACTGTCCGGTGCACACCGGACAGTCCGGTGCTCCAGACCGAGCTGGGACTTGGCTGCAGCCAAGTCATTCTCTCCCCTTTTCTCTTTTTCTTCTTTCTGTTTCTAACACTTAGACAAATATGTTAGTCCACAAAACCAATGTACTAAGGCTTAGAAACATACCTTTACTTCATGATTTGCACCTTGTTCATCCATGTACATAAATTCACAATTAAGCACATGTGTTGGCACTCAATCACCAAAATACTTAGAAATGGCCCAAGGGCACATTTCCCTTTCAAAGCTACCGAAGCAAATGGCCAGCCGGATGAAAGTCTGAGTGGTTTTATGTTAAAGTTGATAAAGATGAAGATAAATTGGTCCAGAGTCCACTAGAGCTAACCTTCGGAGAAACGAGGCCCCGATGCAACATGATAAGTGGAAGCCCGAGCCAAATTGCTTTAGCTGAATTTCGCGTGATTTTAGATCACATTGGCACTAGAGATTTGGTACAGGAATTTCTGGCTTTTAAAGTGTTTCCATCAATGAGGGATTGGGAAATGCCAAAGCTGGAGGGAGAAAAGAAAAAGGGAGAATTTGTTCGATTGCCGTATTACTACAAGTTTAAAAAACACTTTAAAAAACCCTGCCAAGAGTGGCTAGACTCAATCGAGATTATGTGCAACGATATCCTCGGAAATTACTTTAAGAAAGAAGATCAGTTGATGAATGTAGCCTTCGGCACTCGTCCGAAGCGAAGATTGAACCGTGTGCTAGATGCTTTGAATTTTGATTACCCTGATTACGAGCAACTGGGCGGAGATGCCGAAGGCCCGAAGAGAAAGAGGATTGCTAGCGCCCTGGACCAAGAAAGCATCAAGTTGGCCAGAAAGGAAAAAGAAATTTCTGAAGAACTGAGGGTAGCTGTTTCAAGGAAAAGAAAAGGTATATCTCCAAAACCTGCATCTCCAAAACCCAAGATGTCGGGCCAGGAGGAGGAAAGTCCTGCGACACCTTCTGCTGCCGAAGTGGAAGAGATTATGAAGGTAATGACTGAATCTTTGCCTGTCAAGCTAAGTCCGCTGGCGCCAGAACTGACGAAGTTTTTACAGAAGGACAAAGAAGCTTCGGCAGCAGAAAGCCCTGCAAAGCCGAAAAAAACGAAGAATTATCCAAGTGACAGATGTGATTCATCAGACACCGCCACCGGTATCAGCGTCAAAAATTGTTACTGCCAAGACCGCCGAAGCCGAAGCCGCCACAGACGCTGCTACCGGGTTCGAAACCACTGAATTTGCATCCGCCGGAGCCGAAGCTACCGGAGCTGAAGCCGTCGAAACTACCGGAGCCGAAGCCTGGACCACCGAAGATTCAAACCTGGAAACCACACTTGAAGTTATTGACAATATACTTCTGAAAATGGCTGAAGAAGAAGTTGTTGTGGCTGCGGTGAGCACGGCTACTGAAAAAGAAAAAGAGCAAGTTGAAGACATTTTGGAGGAAGGAAATTTTAACTTTCAAGATTTACTTGGACAAGAATTAACAGGTGCTGAAAAAGAAGAGCTGAAAAAATATGCCATATCCTGTGGATATAAACCAGGGTCTATGCTATTTGGTGGGGTCAACGAAGGGAAGCTAAGATGCCTTCAGAATCGCACCGAGGCCAAAATTGTTAGGACCTTCTCTAAAAGCGTTGGCCTGCCGAAGATAGAAGCGGACCTTTGTAGATACCAGCGACAACATTTCGCCGGTAGTTTGCTCTATGCTAATTTCAAGGTAAAAAAGTATCGATTTTTTATTATTATATGTTTCTTCTTTTGAATTAAGTTGTTTTCTGACGAAGGTTGTTTTGGCAGCGTATACTTCTAAGTAAAGTGCTAAGAATGCAACAAGATCTTGAGGATGAAAAGAACGAAGTTACTATCAAAGATCTAGAAAGCAAAGTCAAAACTTACGAAGCTGCTCTGACGGAAAAAGACTCTGTTATTCAGGATCTTAAAACCAAAGTTAAAGATTACGAAGCTGCCGTGGAAAAGAAAGACTTCGTCATTCAATCTTTGGAAAGTTCGTTGGCTGAAGCCCAATCCGAAAATATCAGGTTAAACAATGAATTACTCCAAAGGTCAGAAAAATCTGAGGAATAAAAGAAGAACCTTGAAACAAATCTCAAGACTGAGATCGAGAAAAATTCAAATTTGCAAAGATTATTGAAGGAACTTCAAGAGAAATGCCTAAATTTCGGCAGCCGATGCGTGCAGCGGCTGAAGGATGTGTTTCACTCTATCGGAGCCAGTTCTGAAAAATTTTCACCTTCAGCTGAAAACCTGCCCAGCACCTTGGAATATATTGAAGGCGAGGTTGATGCTCTTGACGAAGTTATTGCTGGGCATGCTGACTGCTGCGCCCTGGTAGCTTCTCGAGGCACAGCTGCCGCTTTTCTGAAGGCTGGCTGTGCGCACGGAAAAATTGTAAATAGGCCAAACTTCAGCTTGTCAGCAGCAGATTTGGTTGATATACCAAGCCTAGCCCGAAGCATCGGAAATAGATTTATGACCTAGATTTGGGTAAATAGTGGGCGAAAAATGGCTGGTGACGAAGCTCGAAGCCACCTTAAGCCAGTGAGAGACTTATATTTGTTACTTTTACCTTCTCCTTGAAATTTGCACCTTTCTTATTCTGCTTCTTTAATATGTGCAGGATGACGAAGCTGAAATTTGACGAAGCTAAAGTATGGTGAAGCTGAAGTATGACGGCCTGAAGCTTAATAGTTGCTATAATAGACTTTCCTGCAAAAAATTCTGGAGAGATCTTTGTAATATAATTATAGAAAAAAAACTTATGTAATTTGTACATACCTTGTAATATATCTTGTCTCCTTTATCCGTGTACAATCTGCTTTGCTGTGAGCGAAACTACACTTTTGAGCCGAAGGCGAAAAACACCTTCCCTTCTTTTCGTACACAACGAAGCATGAAAATTTTCCTCTTTCTTCAGAGTTTTTCCTCATCGCCAAAGCATCTGTCTTTTTTGTGTGGTATGATGATGATGATTCTATACATGTCTAAATGAATGTTTATGAATGCAAATGACATGATGTAATGCATTGTGCAAACCATAATCATAGCCCTCATTCCCTTGAGAATGACTCAAATCTTTTTGCCGTTTACTTTTCGGCTTCACCGTTTACTTTTCGGTGTATCAGCGCTGACTTTTCGCTGTAAGCCTCCCTTAGGAGCTTCTTCGCCTTTTACTTTCGGCGGAATCAACGTTTATTTTTCGCTGCAAGCCGCCCTTAGGAGCTTCTTCGCCTTTTACTTTCGGCGGAATCAGCGTTTATTTTTCGCTGTAAGCTCTGCATTCCCTTGGGAACGACTTTTGAGCTTCTTCTTTTCTTTTTCCATTGCACTCGATGGTGCGTCGTCAGCCTTTACATTTACATTTTTGGGGTATATCACTCCTATAGAATTGAAATATGGAAAAGAAAAATTACATGTTGTGGCCCCATTAAAAACCTTTCTGTGGCGGAACTGCCCGAATTATTCCGACTTAAGTGCCTAAGTCCGACCTTAGAGGCTAGACCACACTTAAATGGGAATAACCCGTCAATCCCTCGGATCTAGTCCGACACGGCCACTGACAGGATCAAGTACCACAGTCTCACTCGATGGTGAGTCACAGAGCAAATACAATAAAGCATAAAACCATGCATGGAAGAGTATTAAGTTATTACATCACCATTGTCATCATCGGAGTTTTCGCAAAAGTAACCATCATTGTTTTTGGAGTGCAGCGGAAAATAAACTAACGATAAATAACTGGGAGGATGGGGAAGCCTGTCCCATCACTCCTCATGCTCCTCCTCAGCCGAGGCAGGGTCCCACTCGACAGTCCAACCCGGTGGCAGGGTGGATGGCCAAGTCACTCCGGCAACCATGTCCTCCAGAGAACCTGTGAAAAATTATGCCACAAGCAAGGCTGAGTATACTAATACTCAGCTAGACTTACCCGGTGTGAGGAGTCTATACTCCTCTACCTCTAGACATGCAGCTGTTTGGCTGTAGGGTTTGGTTGCCAAAAGCACTAGCTGAGTTTCTGAATCAAGATTTTAACTTTGTCAAAATTAAGTGTGACTCTCTTAAGGCTAAAAGTGTACTATCTACTCATACATAGTAGCAAGCATTTTTAGCAATCATCATTTTGTATCATCTCATCACAGTTCCACTTCTTACTCAATGCAGTACAATGGATCAAGCAGTCTCATTAGCTGCGAGAAGCAGACGATTCGAATCGAGTTTTATCCTTGCAAGGTAAACCTAAACACACGACATGTAGGGGCACTCCGTCCCCACACACATCAACCGTCCCCATCGATTCCCCGTCAGCAGATCAGGGCTCACCGCCTTGGCGTACAATGCCTCACTGACCCCGACTGGCCGTCGTGCAGTGACCGCACTTGTACCCACCATAACCGGAATGGGAGACTACGTCTCAGGTCGCGTGAGGAGGTATGTCCACTGCCAGGTTCACTCAGGTACTAGGCTTACCGATTTACCATATTTCTCGGTATGTGTTTAGTACGTTCAAACGCTTGACACAGGTATCCGCACATTAATCCTTATTCCATTTTCCATCTCGTGGACAACCAATCCCCATGGATTGTGGTCCACCAACTAGTATCATGACAGTATGAAAGTGGGTACAATCAACTTCCTGATCTCGCGCGAGTGCTAGAAAAATCACTCGTCTTCTACCGAGACCCTAATTAAATAAAGCAGCTACTCGACCTGTCATACTAGTATTCATCTCAAAAGGATTCCTGAGATCATGCAACTAGGGTTTCAAACAATTCCTACACCTAAGTGCACAATCAATCCTACAATCATTAAGTGAAGTAAAATAGCATAAATAACGGGTTATGCATAAAACCGGGGCTTGCCTTCCAAAGCAGTGGTAGGCAGGTCCTCTGGTGCAGGCTCTGGTGCTGGGTCTGGGGCAACCTCCTGGGCAGCTCCTTGCTCCGGCACGAGGACGTACTCTCCGTCAGCAAGATTACAGTCTATCGAAATGCAATGAACATGTATGTCATGATTGTGCAAAACTTAAGAACATTAAGCTACAGAATTCAAGTTAAGAATTTAACTTAGGGCTTCTTGGTTACGAGGGTCTTTTAGTGGTATTCAGAGACTTATTACCTTTTAGGTTTAGGTTTTCTTTTTAGGATAGCATATTGGATTTGTATTGCCTCTATAAATTTCAGTGGTCAATTATAAAGATCTTAAGAGGACATTAAGTTCCATCATCCAATTTCCCTTCTTAATTTCCACCTAGGGTTTCTAGTAGGGGTTTTGAACTATGATAGTGGTTTAAAAATTTCCAAAAATTCTGTAAAAATTACAGTGGGTGGTCACTGGCTATACTAGCTTGTTTTGAAAATTTCAGGCTTAAAGTATAAAAGCTAATCTTTAAACAGAAATAACAATGGTTGGGCAAAAATGGGCCACTTTACACTACAAGTCCTTGATTAAAGTGGTCTCTGACCTAATGGTTATTTTTGCTGGCCTTTGGTAATGATAAAAAGCTCTTGTACCAAAAATGGCAGAGAGCTACAAGGTGGTTAATTAATGGTGAATTTTCTAAACTTTGGTGCACAAGAGTGATTAGAACTAACTTGTCATTTGAAAAATATCAAACAACAGATTTCAGATTTTTCTTAAGTTCTTATTACCAACACATTAGTTATCCTAAGGTTTGGGGAGGTTTCACCTTAGGGATATTTTTGTAGGGTTTTTCTAAGTTATTCCTATTTTCTTCATTAAAAAGGTATCTTGTTTATTTTACACTACAACAGGGTATGACATATTTTTCCAGTGAACTACATTGACTAAGTATCTTAACAAAAATAGGTGTGCCTTCTGGTTCATCATTTATATCACCCTTTCTATTTTTCTTAAACTTAAGCATATTATAGAAGAAGGGGTTAAGATTATCTTAAAGTAATAGACAGAGAGGTTTAACATTTTTAACTGAGTTAGTGAGTGAATATAAACTTCTCCAAATTTTTCTAATCCTGGTTAAATAGTGCAACTATTTTTCTTGCTATTATTAAGCTTTTGGCCAAAACTGAAAATAAAACAGAACCTTGGATTTTTCTTTAGTTCATATGGGGTTTTATATTTTTCTTAGACAGGTTACATTATTTGGAGTCAGGCAAAATTGGTTTGACTAAATTTGGATGATTTAAACAAAAGTTATGCATTTTCAAAGTTGATGTTCCATTTAAAAACAGATTTACTTAAGGTTTTCTGGAAAAACCAGTTTGCACCGAGACCCCTAAGGTTAATTTGATTCAACTCTCGCAGATCTATCCTCGGGTTACTATTCACCTGAGTCTTTGGCTTTGCACTTAACCCCCCAGGGTTTTCTTCCTCACACCCGCGGTCCTTTTCCTAAACCGAACAGTAGCCGTAGGAAAGAAAGGACGGCGCGGCTTACCGGCGGCGAGGGAGGTCCGGCGAAGGGTGGGGTCGGCTCGGGGAGGCTCTGGCGGTCACGTCGAGGTACGGCTCGTCGTCGGGGATGGCCGGAATCGCTCGGTCCACGTGCGCAGGCGGGCGAGCTCGTCGGCGGCGAGTGTACCGGCCAAACCACGGCGACCTAGTCCAATCCAATGGCACGGTGAGCTTCACGGGGTCGCGTAGCGACTGTGTGCGCAAGGAATCGAAGAATGGCCGAGTGGATTACCCGGTCCACGTGCGCCGGCGGGTTCTTGAAGTCCGGCGAGCGCGATTCGGCCACTCCGGTGACGCAGGCTCTCGGTTCAAGCTTGAGCAAGGCTCACGGCTTCACCAGGAAGCTAACCGAAGGCTTGGATTGAACGGAGGGAGGCTGGAGAGGGGTTGGCCACGACGGTGGTCTTTGGCCGGCACTGGCAGGCCGCGGGGAGGTCGCCGGAGGCGAGGGCTGGCCTGGGCGAGTCCGGTGAGGTACTTAGGAGGCACTGGGGGAAACAACCGAGCGCTGGGGTGGGTTTTATAGGCGCGGACGCGGCCGAGGCGCCGGCTTGGCTCGGGCGCGGCGCGGGGCGCGCGCGGGCGTGCTCTGGCGCGCTCAGAGCGCGTCGAACACGTGGCGCTTGGCTTCTGCCCGTGTTCTTCGCTCTGCTGAGCGACCAAGCGTACGAATCTCGCCATGTCGACTGTGAAGGATCTCTTCCCTGCACCTAGAGCTACCTATTTCATGTGAGTTCCAAGGGAGGATACGCCCTAGGTTAGGAGATAGACCGGCGCCAAGTTTGGTTTGTCTCACTGCACACTCCGCGACAAAACCGATGTCAAAGCTTGTCAAATGTCCGAGTCTCGGTTTCAAATTTTTCCAGGGGGTGCCTTAAGTGGTATAGCCCATTTTTGGTATAGAACCCAAGTGGTTTTGGCGCCATTTTCAAAGTGAACACGGCTGGTCTTTGAAGTAGGGTTAAAATGTGACTTAGAGAGGAATGGGGAGCTCTAGCTCTCTCTCCACTTGGAGATTTGAAATGGGGTTTCTCCAGGGGCCTTTTTGCAATAATTCCTTCCCCTAAAAGCTGGTTACAAATCACTTAAGGTTTGGGTAAAAGTTACACATGTTTTACCCACTTAATCACTCTCTTTCCCCCCCCTTACATAGGGTTTTGGAAGGTATGACTTTGAAGAAATCTAGGGTTCTTCCCCCCCTATTATCCAAGATAGTAAATGTACAAGGACTTAGGGTAAAGTTTCTCATGTCATGTGCAACTTAATCATAACATGAGCCCCAAGGTTCTTATGTGCTGCCCTAAGCCTTTATCTTATGTGATCACAGCTTCTAGTGCCAAAGTGGCTCTAGCCAGGGTAACACCTGGGTGTTACAACCCTCCCCCCTTAAAGGAATCTCGTCCCGAGATTTAGGTAGAGTCCCTTGGAGGGGTGCTTGAGGGGGTGATGGTGGTGTCTCTCCCTTACCCAAGTCTCTCTTGTTAACTGCTCTTCGAATGTCATCCTCTTTGCAACTTCAGAAGGAAGCCCTTCTTAAGTTGTATCCATAACTTAGACTATCCTTGTTATCTAAGTTTTTCTGATAATTGTATTCAAAGGGCAGGTGGGGGGTGGGGTTTTGGGGTTACGTACCGGCTCCTTTGGGTAGAAAGTCGGGGAAGCGAGAGCGTAGAAAATCCTCCGTCTCCCATGTAGCTTCTTCTGTTGAATGATGACTCCACTGAACCTTATACATTCTGATCGACCTTGCCCGAGTTGATCTTTCCTTCTGATCCAATACCTTGACGGGGTACTCCTGGTAGGACAAGTCTGGTTCTATCTCAATATCTGGTTCTGGTAGCACTTCAGTGGGTAGACGAACACATTTCCGCAGCTGAGACACATGGAACACATTGTGGACTGCGGACATATGGGAAGGTAATTCCAATTGGTAGGCTACGGGTCCACAACTTTTCTTGATCTTATAAGGTCCAATGTAGCGAGGGGCCAACTTGCCCTTGATCCCGAATCTCTGGACACCTTTAGTTGGTGATACCTTAAGATAGACATGATCTCCCACCTCAAACTGCAGTGGCTTTCGTCTCTGGTCATGATAACTCTTTTGCCTGGCCTGAGCAGCTTCTAAGTTCTTCCTGATGACTCTAACCCTTTCCTCTGCTTCAATTACCAAATCTGGCCCAAATATTTCCCTTTCTCCTGCTTGAGACCAATTTAGCGGGGTTCTGCATCTTCTCCCATATAAGGCCTCAAAAGGTGCCATCTTCAGACTGGACTGATAACTGTTATTATAAGAGAATTCTGCCAAAGAGAGACACTTATCCCAATCCTTTCCATAATGTAATGCACATGCCCGCAACATGTCTTCCAATATCTGATTCACTCTTTCTGTCTGGCCATCAGTTTGAGGGTGATAGGCTGAACTTCGGATTACTTGGGTTCCAAGTGATTCTTGCAGTTTCTCCCAAAAGCGTGCCACAAACAGTGCTCCTCTGTCAGATACAATGGTTTTTGGCATACCATGCAACCTTACTATCTGATCAACATAAATCTCTGCGTACTTCTCTGTCTTGTGGGTGGTGTGCACTGGCAAGAAATGAGCAGTCTTGGTCAATCTATCTACAATAACCCATATGGAATCATGGTGCCGGGAGGTATTGGGTAATCCCACTATGAAGTCCATGCAAATGTCCTCCCATTTCCAAGATGGTATGGGAAGGGGTTGCAAAGGGCCTGCTGCTTTCAGATGACTAGCTTTTACTCTCTGACAAGTGTCACATTCTAAAACGTACTTGGCAATTTCCCTCTTCATCCTGGTCCACCAATAAAGAGGTCTGAGATCATGGTACATCTTGTTGCTACCCGGGTGCATGGAGAACTTGGAAAGGTGAGCTTCATCCAATATCTTCTTTCTGAGCTCGGGGTCCTTGGGAACCACCAATCGGTCTTCAAACCATAAAACTCCTTTGCTGTCCTGGCGGAAACACTTGTATTTCTCTGCCTTCAGCTCGATCATTTCTTTAATAATCTGAACTCCCTTATCCCCAAACTGTGCCTGAGCTATTTGTTCTTGCAATGTGGGCTCCACTGCAATATATCTCAATTCACCGGAAGGAACAACTTCCAGGTTCAGCTTGCACAACTCATCACACAAGGTGGTGATTCTTGCATCCATGTTCATGCAATTACATTGGGCTTTTCGGCTCAAAGCATCTGCCACAACATTTGCCTTGCCAGGATGGTAATGCACCTCCAAATCATAGTCCTTGATCAATTCCAACCATCTTCTCTGCCTCATGTTCAGATCTGCCTGAGTGAAAATGTACTTGAGGCTCTTGTGATCAGTGTAAATGTTACAGTGAGCTCCCATCAAGTAGTGTCTCCATATCTTGAGAGCATGAACTACTGCTGCCAACTCCAGATCATGGGTCGGGTAGTTCTGCTCATGAGGTCTAAGGGCTCGGGAAGCATAAGCAATCACTCTGTTCTCTTGCATCAACACACAACCCAATCCCGTACCAGAAGCATCACAATAAACCTCAAATGGCTTGGTGTTGTCGGGTTGAGCTAGCACTGGAGCTGTTGTCAAATGTTGCCTCAGGGTATGAAAAGCATCTTCACACTTTTGGCTCCACTCAAATTTGACTCCTTTCTTTAACAGTTCAGTCATTGGCTTGGCAATTCTAGAGAAATCCGGAATAAATCGTCGGTAGTACCCTGCCAATCCCAGAAAACTCCTAATCTGCTTCACTGTAGTCGGGGGTTTCCAGTCCATCACTTCTTGCACCTTCTCAGGATCAACTGATATCCCATCCTGAGAAATTGTGTGACCCAAGAATTTTATTTCTTTCAGCCAGAACTCACACTTGGACAACTTAGCATATAACTGATGGTCGCGAAGTCTCTGAAGCACAATATGTAGATGCTCCGTGTGTTCATCTTCATTCTTGGAATAAACCAGAATGTCATCAATGAAGACAACCACAAACTTGTCCAGCTCTGGCATAAATACTGAGTTCATCAAGTACATGAAATAAGCCGGGGCATTGGTTAGCCCAAAAGACATCACCAGAAACTCATAGAGTCCATATCTGGTAGAGAAAGCCGTCTTGGGAATGTCACTGGCGCGGATCTTGATCTGATGGTAGCCCGAGCGAAGGTCTATCTTGGAGAATACCTTGGCTCCCACCAATTGATCAAACAGAACATCAATGCGGGGTAACGGGTACTTGTTTTTGATAGTCACCGCATTGAGAGGGCGGTAATCAACACACATCCTCAAACTCTCATCCTTCTTCTTCACGAACAAGGCGGGACATCCCCATGGTGAAGTGCTTGGTCGAATAAATCCCTTGTCCAACAATTCTTGCAATTGTTTCTTCAGTTCTGCCAACTCCGCGGGAGGCATCCTATAAGGTCTCTTGGAGATAGGAGCAGTCCCGGGTTGCAATTCAATGGCGAACTCAATATCTCTGTCAGGTGGCATTCCTGGCAATTCCTCCGGAAAGACATCGGGGTAGTCGCAGACTACTGGGATCTGCCTTACTGGAGACTCTGCCATAACAAAGGCACAAGACTGGGCATCACCCTGGTTGGGTAAGTACAAAACAGTCTCGCCATAAGCAGGAGAATGAATTTCAATGGCTCTGGCTGCAATATCCAATATTGCCCGATGTTTGGCCAACCAATCAGTTCCCAAGATGATATCCACACTATCCAGTCCCAAGATAAGAAGGTCAGTTTTAACTATCAAACTACCAAACTTTATGGGCACATGCCTGCTGATTTGATTTGTGGCAATCCTGCCTCCCGGGGTTGAAATAGTAATAGCCCCGTGGGTGTGGCAAAAAGGCAGCTGGCACTTGACACTAAATTTGGCACTGACAAAACTATGTGAAGCACCAGAATCAAAAAGAACAATAGCAGGAAAATTTAAAACTGTAAAGATACCAGTCATGACGGGTGCTCCCTCTGGAATGTCAGCCATTGTAGTGAAGTTCAGCTTGCCCTGCCTTACTTGCACTTTCTGCCTCTTCCCCTGGTTCTGGTTGACATTTTGCCCCTGCCTCTGCTGATTCTTGGGACAATTCTTGGCATAGTGCCCAGTACTGCCACAAGTGAAACACCGATTATCATTAGCCTGGCGGTACTGCTGCTGCTGGTTGTTCCTCTGAACTGGGAATTGGGCACGGTTGGGTGCCTGCTGCTGTTGCTGCTGCTGCGGCTGTGGTGGCCTGATCACCCACCTTCCCTGCTGCTGCTGGGGTCCCCTGCTCTGGGAGTCAGACACAATCCTGAAGCGCTGGGGCCGTGACGAGGGTCCGGCCACACGGGTCTTCCTCTTCTTCTCCGCCTGCCGAGCCAAGATGCAGTCTTCCTGGGAGATGGCCATGTTGACCAACTCATTGTAACTGTTGGCCCGGACAGTGTTGAGACGGTCACGGAGCTTGGTGCTGAGCCCTCTCCTGAACCGGTCTCGCTTCTTCTCATCCGTATCTGCATGGTATCCGGCATACTGACACAGATCGTTGAAGGCCTGGGCATACTGTAACACTGTCCTGCTGCCCTGAGTAAGTGCCAGAAACTCGTTGAGCTTCCGGTCCATGATGCCAGCGGGAATATGATGCCCTCTGAAAGCGGCCTTGAACTCCCTCCACTCCACCTCTCTGCCATCCGGCTGCATAGCCAGAAAATGGTCCCACCAAGTCCTTGCGGGTCCGCGAAGCTGCTGTGTGGCGAACCTGACCTTGGTGACCTCCGAGCAAGCCCCATGGAGCAATGGGAACTTGGATTCTACCACCCTTAACCACACATCTGCATCCAGTGGGTCCTCCGACCTGGTAAACAATGGTGGCTGGGTGCTGAGAAACTCCTGGTAAGTAGCAGCGACGGGGTGACGCTGATGGTCTCCACCATACTGCTGAGGGGGTGGCTGCCGCTGAGCTAGCTGCCTCAGAATCTCATTCTGCTGGGCCATGAGCTCCTGCAGAGTGGGAGGCGGTGGCGGTGGAGGAACGCGCTCATTCTGGCCACGACGCTGCCTCCCAGCCATCTGAAAAAGTCACATGGTTGCTTAATAACACATCTCCAAGCTTAAGGTTCGAACATGGCAGGGGAGTCAAAGTAATTGATAGATTTCAAATAAAACAAATGAAAACGTGATCCTTCCATCCGAATTTAAATTACCATCAGTCATCCCTAAACATCCCAAAGAGTTTTTACTACTGGTTACATCAAGGAATCAAAAGACTCAACTCTACCTAGCCTAGTACCCTAAGGGTGCAAAAGCTAAGCTAGCGGCGAGGAGTCCAACTATCATCAATCTCTAGCATTAGTCTGGCCTCTACTGAGCGAACGAGGCGACGCTAGACTCGGGGGAAGGTGGTCTCCCTGAGCCAGCGGTGTCTACACTGGAGGCAGACTCGTCTCCTCCCTCGATGTCGACGTCCTCGTCAGCCTCCGCATCATGGATCTCTTGGTGATGCATGTCCAGATGCGCATTAGCCTCTGCTAACTGCTGCTGAGTGTTGAGGAGCTGATCCTCGAGGACCTCTATGGTATTCTCCCTGGTACCCACCAGCTCTTCCAACTCATGAGCCTCGTCAGTCAGCTGCTCCACCTGTAAATCCTTCTCCACCAGCTCCTGGGATAAATCCACCACGAGCTCCTCCCGGTTATCCAGGGTGATCTTGGTGTCCTCCAGCAATGCCATCAGGTGGGACATGGCCTCCCCACGCATCACTTGCAGACGATACAGAGCGTTCATGCACCGTACCGACAAGTGTGCCGTGTGGCCTGGGTAGAGAGCCCAGATGTCCTTGGCATGCTCCACCCGGTCCTTCCACATCGGGTCGTCCTCCTTCTCCGCAGGGAACAGCCCAATGGGGTGAGTAGCCAACTCCAAGGGGTGAAATCCACAGAAGGTGGTCAGTCCATGCAGAGCGATAGCCTCAATAGTGTCCTCAGCCCGGTATCCATAGGACTCGGAGTCCAGTGAACGCCAGCCTGGTTGCAAGGGATGAGGCTCCAAGGTCATCCTCACCCTGCAGCGAGGTACCCGGTGCTTCTCGAATAGCTGCACCGCGTACTGAGGGGGTGTCAAATATCCTGCCCCCTGAAGCACCTCCCACAAGATGCGGGGAAAACCCTCTCGTGCAAGTCCGTCAGTGTGGGTCAGTGCATCTCCATCCTCAGAGGATCCGTGGGAAGTCATCTGTGCACGGTTAAGCGTAAGTAAAGAAAAAGAAGTAAAAAGAACAGGGAAAACAAAACTCAACCTGCCTCTGGTTAAAAGAAAAAGATAGTGAGGACCTAGTTGGCTGCTATCTCACTTTTAAGTCTTTTTATTTAGTCAATTATTTACTTAATTAAGAATGCATGCATGCACGTCCTGAACGACCTCACAAGAGAATGAAAGGAATAGGAAAGACTCCCATCCTGTAAAAGTGGCCTGTAGGGCCTAGTCACTTAGCCACCTAGCTACCCTTCTATCATCCTAAGGCTTCACGTCCTAGGTCTATCCTGCTTGCCCTACTATCTATCCAACATTGTTTCTATCCAGTTTTACTTTTCGAAAAGGGATGGTATTTAGGATTTATTGATTCCTCTGTGGTGGTACAAGCTCCGATACCAGCTGTGGCGGAACTGCCCGAATTATTCCGACTTAAGTGCCTAAGTCCGACCTTAGAGGCTAGACCACACTTAAATGGGAATAACCCGTCAATCCCTCGGATCTAGTCCGACACGGCCACTGACAGGATCAAGTACCACAGTCTCACTCGATGGTGAGTCACAGAGCAAATACAATAAAGCATAAAACCATGCATGGAAGAGTATTAAGTTATTACATCACCATTGTCATCATCGGAGTTTTCGCAAAAGTAACCATCATTGTTTTTGGAGTGCAGCGGAAAATAAACTAACGATAAATAACTGGGAGGATGGGGAAGCCTGTCCCATCACTCCTCATGCTCCTCCTCAGCCGAGGCAGGGTCCCACTCGACAGTCCAACCCGGTGGCAGGGTGGATGGCCAAGTCACTCCGGCAACCATGTCCTCCAGAGAACCTGTGAAAAATTATGCCACAAGCAAGGCTGAGTATACTAATACTCAGCTAGACTTACCCGGTGTGAGGAGTCTATACTCCTCTACCTCTAGACATGCAGCTGTTTGGCTGTAGGGTTTGGTTGCCAAAAGCACTAGCTGAGTTTCTGAATCAAGATTTTAACTTTGTCAAAATTAAGTGTGACTCTCTTAAGGCTAAAAGTGTACTATCTACTCATACATAGTAGCAAGCATTTTTAGCAATCATCATTTTGTATCATCTCATCACAGTTCCACTTCTTACTCAATGCAGTACAATGGATCAAGCAGTCTCATTAGCTGCGAGAAGCAGACGATTCGAATCGAGTTTTATCCTTGCAAGGTAAACCTAAACACACGACATGTAGGGGCACTCCGTCCCCACACACATCAACCGTCCCCATCGATTCCCCGTCAGCAGATCAGGGCTCACCGCCTTGGCGTACAATGCCTCACTGACCCCGACTGGCCGTCGTGCAGTGACCGCACTTGTACCCACCATAACCGGAATGGGAGACTACGTCTCAGGTCGCGTGAGGAGGTATGTCCACTGCCAGGTTCACTCAGGTACTAGGCTTACCGATTTACCATATTTCTCGGTATGTGTTTAGTACGTTCAAACGCTTGACACAGGTATCCGCACATTAATCCTTATTCCATTTTCCATCTCGTGGACAACCAATCCCCATGGATTGTGGTCCACCAACTAGTATCATGACAGTATGAAAGTGGGTACAATCAACTTCCTGATCTCGCGCGAGTGCTAGAAAAATCACTCGTCTTCTACCGAGACCCTAATTAAATAAAGCAGCTACTCGACCTGTCATACTAGTATTCATCTCAAAAGGATTCCTGAGATCATGCAACTAGGGTTTCAAACAATTCCTACACCTAAGTGCACAATCAATCCTACAATCATTAAGTGAAGTAAAATAGCATAAATAACGGGTTATGCATAAAACCGGGGCTTGCCTTCCAAAGCAGTGGTAGGCAGGTCCTCTGGTGCAGGCTCTGGTGCTGGGTCTGGGGCAACCTCCTGGGCAGCTCCTTGCTCCGGCACGAGGACGTACTCTCCGTCAGCAAGATTACAGTCTATCGAAATGCAATGAACATGTATGTCATGATTGTGCAAAACTTAAGAACATTAAGCTACAGAATTCAAGTTAAGAATTTAACTTAGGGCTTCTTGGTTACGAGGGTCTTTTAGTGGTATTCAGAGACTTATTACCTTTTAGGTTTAGGTTTTCTTTTTAGGATAGCATATTGGATTTGTATTGCCTCTATAAATTTCAGTGGTCAATTATAAAGATCTTAAGAGGACATTAAGTTCCATCATCCAATTTCCCTTCTTAATTTCCACCTAGGGTTTCTAGTAGGGGTTTTGAACTATGATAGTGGTTTAAAAATTTCCAAAAATTCTGTAAAAATTACAGTGGGTGGTCACTGGCTATACTAGCTTGTTTTGAAAATTTCAGGCTTAAAGTATAAAAGCTAATCTTTAAACAGAAATAACAATGGTTGGGCAAAAATGGGCCACTTTACACTACAAGTCCTTGATTAAAGTGGTCTCTGACCTAATGGTTATTTTTGCTGGCCTTTGGTAATGATAAAAAGCTCTTGTACCAAAAATGGCAGAGAGCTACAAGGTGGTTAATTAATGGTGAATTTTCTAAACTTTGGTGCACAAGAGTGATTAGAACTAACTTGTCATTTGAAAAATATCAAACAACAGATTTCAGATTTTTCTTAAGTTCTTATTACCAACACATTAGTTATCCTAAGGTTTGGGGAGGTTTCACCTTAGGGATATTTTTGTAGGGTTTTTCTAAGTTATTCCTATTTTCTTCATTAAAAAGGTATCTTGTTTATTTTACACTACAACAGGGTATGACATATTTTTCCAGTGAACTACATTGACTAAGTATCTTAACAAAAATAGGTGTGCCTTCTGGTTCATCATTTATATCACCCTTTCTATTTTTCTTAAACTTAAGCATATTATAGAAGAAGGGGTTAAGATTATCTTAAAGTAATAGACAGAGAGGTTTAACATTTTTAACTGAGTTAGTGAGTGAATATAAACTTCTCCAAATTTTTCTAATCCTGGTTAAATAGTGCAACTATTTTTCTTGCTATTATTAAGCTTTTGGCCAAAACTGAAAATAAAACAGAACCTTGGATTTTTCTTTAGTTCATATGGGGTTTTATATTTTTCTTAGACAGGTTACATTATTTGGAGTCAGGCAAAATTGGTTTGACTAAATTTGGATGATTTAAACAAAAGTTATGCATTTTCAAAGTTGATGTTCCATTTAAAAACAGATTTACTTAAGGTTTTCTGGAAAAACCAGTTTGCACCGAGACCCCTAAGGTTAATTTGATTCAACTCTCGCAGATCTATCCTCGGGTTACTATTCACCTGAGTCTTTGGCTTTGCACTTAACCCCCCAGGGTTTTCTTCCTCACACCCGCGGTCCTTTTCCTAAACCGAACAGTAGCCGTAGGAAAGAAAGGACGGCGCGGCTTACCGGCGGCGAGGGAGGTCCGGCGAAGGGTGGGGTCGGCTCGGGGAGGCTCTGGCGGTCACGTCGAGGTACGGCTCGTCGTCGGGGATGGCCGGAATCGCTCGGTCCACGTGCGCAGGCGGGCGAGCTCGTCGGCGGCGAGTGTACCGGCCAAACCACGGCGACCTAGTCCAATCCAATGGCACGGTGAGCTTCACGGGGTCGCGTAGCGACTGTGTGCGCAAGGAATCGAAGAATGGCCGAGTGGATTACCCGGTCCACGTGCGCCGGCGGGTTCTTGAAGTCCGGCGAGCGCGATTCGGCCACTCCGGTGACGCAGGCTCTCGGTTCAAGCTTGAGCAAGGCTCACGGCTTCACCAGGAAGCTAACCGAAGGCTTGGATTGAACGGAGGGAGGCTGGAGAGGGGTTGGCCACGACGGTGGTCTTTGGCCGGCACTGGCAGGCCGCGGGGAGGTCGCCGGAGGCGAGGGCTGGCCTGGGCGAGTCCGGTGAGGTACTTAGGAGGCACTGGGGGAAACAACCGAGCGCTGGGGTGGGTTTTATAGGCGCGGACGCGGCCGAGGCGCCGGCTTGGCTCGGGCGCGGCGCGGGGCGCGCGCGGGCGTGCTCTGGCGCGCTCAGAGCGCGTCGAACACGTGGCGCTTGGCTTCTGCCCGTGTTCTTCGCTCTGCTGAGCGACCAAGCGTACGAATCTCGCCATGTCGACTGTGAAGGATCTCTTCCCTGCACCTAGAGCTACCTATTTCATGTGAGTTCCAAGGGAGGATACGCCCTAGGTTAGGAGATAGACCGGCGCCAAGTTTGGTTTGTCTCACTGCACACTCCGCGACAAAACCGATGTCAAAGCTTGTCAAATGTCCGAGTCTCGGTTTCAAATTTTTCCAGGGGGTGCCTTAAGTGGTATAGCCCATTTTTGGTATAGAACCCAAGTGGTTTTGGCGCCATTTTCAAAGTGAACACGGCTGGTCTTTGAAGTAGGGTTAAAATGTGACTTAGAGAGGAATGGGGAGCTCTAGCTCTCTCTCCACTTGGAGATTTGAAATGGGGTTTCTCCAGGGGCCTTTTTGCAATAATTCCTTCCCCTAAAAGCTGGTTACAAATCACTTAAGGTTTGGGTAAAAGTTACACATGTTTTACCCACTTAATCACTCTCTTTCCCCCCCCTTACATAGGGTTTTGGAAGGTATGACTTTGAAGAAATCTAGGGTTCTTCCCCCCCTATTATCCAAGATAGTAAATGTACAAGGACTTAGGGTAAAGTTTCTCATGTCATGTGCAACTTAATCATAACATGAGCCCCAAGGTTCTTATGTGCTGCCCTAAGCCTTTATCTTATGTGATCACAGCTTCTAGTGCCAAAGTGGCTCTAGCCAGGGTAACACCTGGGTGTTACACTTTCTCCCCCTTTGGAAAGGAAAAGGGTGCCATAAGGAAAAACTAAAACAACAATAAAAAATAGAAAAGATTACATCAAATTACACATAATATCGCCGAAGCTCATCCGCATTCCACGATCTAGGAATGTCGTTGCCGTCCATATCCTTTAATCTGTAGGAACCGGGTCTTGACGAAGATACTACCAGAAAGGGGCCTTCCCATTTTAGTTGTAGTTTGCCCACTGTGTCTGGGTTGGCCACTCTTCGAAGCACCAAATGTCCTGGCTTAATGTTCTTCAACCGAACCTTTCTATCACACCATTTTATTGTTTCAGCTTGATATTTATTGATATTTTCCACAGCCTGAAGCCTGATCCCCTCTATAGCATCTTTGTCCACAGAATAATCAGTTTCGTCTATCGCCGAAGCCACTGTTCTTATTGATCCTGCCTTAGCCTCTTCTGGGGTTATTGCTTCATCACTAAACAGCAATTTGAATGGTGTAAAACCTGTTGACCTTGACACTGTTGTGTTGTGGCTCCACACCACTTTAATTAATTCTTCTGGCCACTTTCCCCTTGGTTGATTGAATATTAACTTCATTATTCCTGTCATTATGATGCCATTAGCCCTTTCAACTAGTTTATTTGACTCGGGATGTCGAACTGACGCAAAATGGATCTTTGTGCCAATTTGGTCACAAAATTCTTTAAAAGCTTCGGAGTCAAACTGCGTTCCATTTTCCACAGTGATAGCCTTCGGCACTCCGAAGCGACAAACAATGTTTTGCCAGAAAAACTTTTGGACAGTAACCAAAGTTATTGTGGCTAAATGCTTTGCCTCAATCCACTTAGAAAAATATTCCACTGCCACTACAACATATCTTAAATTTCCTTGTGCTGGTGGTAGTGAACCTAACAAATCAAGGCCCCACCTTTGTAACGGCCAAGTGGGTTGTATTAACTGAGTTAGAGACGAAGGATGTTTTTGGTCTTTTGCACATTTCTGACAACCTTCGCACTTTTGGACTAGTTCTGCTGCATCCGAAGCTGCTTTTGGCCAATAAAATCCTTGGCGAAAGACTTTTCCCAGCAAAGGCCTAGATCCAATGTGAGATCCACACAAGCCTGCATGTATTTCCTTCATCAACTCTACACCTTCGGCTCTGGATAAACATTTGAGTAAGGGAGAGCAAACACCATGCTTGTACAGCTCCCCTTCTATTATTACATATGGACGAGCTCTTGCCTCTATTCTCTTGTTATAAGCTTCGTCATCTGAAAGGAAATTACCCTTAAGGTAAGAGATGATTTCAGTTCTCCAGTCTTCACTATAAATAGGAGATATGTTGAGGACCGCTCTTTCAAGAAGTTCAACCGAAGGTGCTTTTATTGTTTCAAAAAATACTTCCGAAGGTAAAGGCAGCCCCTGTGCTGCTGACTTGGCTAACAAATCAGCATGCTCATTTTCTCCTCGAGGAATATTTTTTACAGAAAACCCTTCAAAGGAAGCTTCAATCCTTCGGACAGTATCCAGATACTTCTCAAGCTTCGGGTCTCTTGCCCTACAACTTTTGTCAATATGACCAGAGATAACCTGGGAATCAGTTTTAAGAACCGCCCTTCTGATTCCCATTGCCTTTAACTTCCAAAGACCCAAAAGTAAAGCTTCGTACTCAGCAATGTTATTTGTGCAGCTAAAATCAAGTCTTGCTGCGTAGCAAGTTTTAACTTTGGAGGGTGCGACCAAAAACAGCAGCTGCTCCTGCTCCGAAGGTTCCCCAAGGACCATCGCAGAATATTGTCCATGCTTCGGCATCTTTATTTGCCTCTTCTACTTGAGCCCCTGGCGTCCAATTGGCAATGAAGTCAGCTAACGCCTGGGATTGAATCGAAGATCTGTGTACGTAATCAATGCAGAATTCATTGAGTTCCGCAGCCCACTTTCCAATCCTTCCAGTAGCTTCTTTATTTCTCATAATGTCCTTCAATGGTTGTGAAGAAGGGACAATTATATTGTATGCTTGAAAATAATGCCGAAGCTTTCTAGAAGCCATTAAAACAGCATATAGCACCTTCTCCAATTCTGTGTAATTTTTCTTTGATAAACTAAGAACTTCAGATACAAAGTATATTGGAGCTTGCTTCTTGATTTGCCCTTCAAGCTTCTCTTGGACAAGTGCCGCACTTACAGCTGAGTGCGAAGCTGCCACATATAACAACAGAGGAGCCCCTGGCGCTGGTGGAGTTAGCGTTGTTAGGTCTATCAAATATTGCTTCAGCTCTTCGAAGGCTTTCTGCTAGACCGGTCCCCATTGAAAAACTTCGGCTGTCTTCAGCACTTCGAAGAATGGTAAATTTCTCTCTACTGATCTAGATATGAATCTGTTGAGAGATGCCAGTCTTCCTGTCAATCTTTGAGCCCCCTTCTTTGTACTGGGTGGTTCCATTCGAAGGATAGCTTCGATTTTATTTGGATTAACCTCAATCCCTTTTGTTGAAACTAAACAGCCAAGAAATTTCCCTTTCTTCACTCTGAAGACACATTTTTCTGGATTCAACTTTAAACCGGCCTGTCTGAAATTAGCGAAGGTTTCCTGGAGGTCAATAATGTGGTTCTCTTGCTTCGTGCTTTTTACAATGATATCATCAACATAAGTTAACACATTTCTGCCTATCTAAGACTGAAGAACCTTCGCTGTCATTCTGCTGAAGCTTCCTCCAGCATTCTTGAGCCCCTCAAGCATCCGAAGGTAACAATATGTTCCACTAGGGGTTATGAAGATGGTCTTCGGCTCATCCTCCTTCTTCATCCAGATTTGATGATAGCCTGAATAACAATCCAACAGACTCATAAGCTCTGATGAAGCTGCTGCATCAACTAAGGAATCTATCCTCGGCAATGGAAACTCGTCCTTCGGACAGGCCTTGTTGAGATCAGTAAAATCGATACACATCCTCCATTTACCATTGGCCTTTTTTACCATGACAGTGTTAGCCAGCCATTCTGGGTATTTTACCTCTCTGATAACTCCAGCACTGAGAAGTCTTTTCACTTCATTTCGAGCACCTTCAGCCTTGTCATCAGTCATCTTCCGAAGCCTCTGCTTTCTGGGTCTGAAGGATGGATCAACATTAAGTGAATGCTCAATAACATCCCTGTTAACTCCACAAAGATCATTAGCCGACCATGCAAAGACATCTTTGTTGTTGAACAAGAATCTTATCAAAGTTTTCTCTTGTTCCTCAGACAATTGAGATCCTAGCAGCACCTTCTTCTCTGCGATATCTTCGCATAAAAGCATGGGTTTCGGCTGATCGGCCGAAGCAGCCTTCTCCCTTCTATGCTTGTACTGCTCACAAGCTTCGGCTTCATCTATGTTATGGATTGCCTTTAAATCAGTCTAATTCCCTTCGGCCTTTCTGGCGGCTTCCTGACTCCCATAAATAGCAATAGGTCCCTGATCCGAAGGTATCTTCATGCAAAGATATGCTGGATGAAGTATTGCTTCGAAAGCATTGAGTGTTCCGCGACCAATGATAGCATTGTAAGGATACTCCATGTCAACAATGTCAAACACAATTTGCTCAGTCCTTGTGTTGTTAACAAATCCGAAGGTTACTGGCATGGTAATCTTCCCAAGTGCTATAATCTGCTGCCCTCCGAAGCCACAAAGAGGGTGCGTAGCATCATGGATCTTGTCTTCGGGCTCTTGCATTTGTCTGAAAGCCTTAGCAAATATGATATCTGCTGCACTGCCTGTATCAACCAAAACATTATGGACCAGAAATCCTTTGATCACACAAGAGATAACCATAGCATCATTCTGTGGGTAATCCTTGAGCTGAAGATCCTCTTGAGAAAAGGTAATTGGGATGTGAGACCATCTTGATTTGATGAAGGGTCCTTGTACCCCTACATGCTGTACTCTTCGCTGTGCCTCCTTCTTCTGCCTCTTGTTGGTCGGCTCTAAACATGAACCGCCTGTTATCGGGAGAACTAGCTTCGGGACCGAAGCAGTTCTAGCTTGATTCTTGACCGAAGCCATCAGCTCAAACAGGTGGAAGTGAGTTGACCGGAGGTGGGCGCCAATGTTGGGGACTTATTCTCAAATGCTATGAATTAAGAACAAGGCAACATAAAATGTTAAATATTAATGCCCTTCGTCCGTCGAAGCATTATATCCCCAAGGATTTAAATAACTTCGGACGAAGACCATGAGTGAAATGTTACGAAGGTCATACCTTCGTGAGCAAACTTACAAAATAAAATGAATTAATATATCAAATATGAAGCATTAAAGATAGATGTATCAGAAATAAGTAACATTATCCACATATTTTATTATCTGATCATAAAAATGTCAGAACGTAAAATTTGAGTACAATTATACCTTCTCCTTGACAGATGATAATTCCTGAGCAATGTGTTTGCAATTACAGGAAAATCATGAACAGTAAAGGAATATTGTTCACTATTTATAGGCATAGGACACAGCCTGTGAGGAATTACAATCATGTCCCTCATAAAAGTTTACAACATTGACTCAGACCCTTATGGGCTAAAATGTCATTCTATCTTTAAAGTCGGTTCGATCCTTCGTCTTCGGGCATGCTGCAACATCGAAGCTTTATGAGTGGTAGCTTCGGTCATCATGTATAAGTAGCTTTAGCCGAAGCTGTTTCTTCCTGCAGGAACTTCAGCGACGAAGCGTGACCCCAACACTAATAAATCAACATCTTGTGTAGAACATGTTGCAATTTGCAATAGGTGTAAAGATTTTAATATTGATGCTTGTAGTGAACACCTAGTTTTAATTTCTAAATTGAATGATGAAGTGGCTAGTCTTAATGCCTAACTTAAGACTAGCAAGAGTGAATTTGACAAAATAAAATTTGCAAGGGATGCCTACACGATTGGTAGACACCCTTCAATTAAGGATGGTCTTGGCTTCAAGAGGGAAGTCAAGAACTTAACAAGCCATAAGGCTTCCATCTCCGCCAAGGAGAAAGGGAAGGCCCCTATGACTAGTAGTACTCAAAAGAACCATGCTTTCATGTATCATGATAGGAGACATTCTAGGAATGCTTATAGAAGTTATGATGCTTTTGATTCTCATGCAATGTTTGCTTCAAGTTCTTCCTATATGCATGGTAGAGATATGCCTAGGAGAAATGTTGCTCATGTTTCTAGGAAGATTAATGAACCTTCTATAATTTATCATGCTTGCAATGCTTCCTTTGCAATTTGTAGAAAGGATAGAAAGGTGATTGCTAGGAAATTAGGGGCAAAATGCAAGGGAGATAAAACTTGCATTTGGGTCCCTAAGACCATTGTGACTAACCTTGTAGGACCCAACAAGAGTTGGGTACCTAAAACCCAAGCCTAAATTTGCCTTGCAGGTTTATGCAT
The DNA here is from genome assembly GCA_029449295.1 of Zea luxurians. Lineage (NCBI taxonomy): Eukaryota > Viridiplantae > Streptophyta > Magnoliopsida > Poales > Poaceae > Zea > Zea luxurians. The sequence goes on from JAOPSE010000858.1 coordinate 238,898, forward strand.
CCGGGGGATCAAGCTGGATTATCGACAGCGGATGCACAAACCACATGACGGGGGAGAAGAAGATGTTCACCTCCTACGTCAAGAACAAAGATTCCCAAGACTCAATCATATTCGGTGACGGGAATCAAGGCAAGGTGAAAGGGTTAGGAAAAATAGCTATTTCATCCGAGCACTCCATTTCCAATGTGTTTTTAGTTGAGTCGCTTGGATATAACTTGTTGTCTGTGAGTCAACTTTGTAATATGGGATATAACTGTTTATTCACAAATGTAGATGTGTCTGTCTTTAGAAGAAGTGATGGTTCATTAGCTTTTAAGGGTGTATTAGACGGCAAACTCTATTTAGTTGATTTTGCAAAAGAGGAGGCCGGTCTAGATTCATGCTTAATTGCTAAGACTAGCATGGGCTGGCTGTGGCATCGCCGCTTAGCACATGTAGGGATGAAGAACCTGCACAAACTTCTAAAGGGAGAACACGCGATAGGTCTAACTAATGTAACTTTCGAAAAAGATAGACCTTGTGCAGCTTGTCAAGGAGGTAAACAAGTGGGAAGTGCTCATCACATCAAGAACGTGATGACTACATCAAGACCCCTGGAGCTGCTACATATGGACCTCTTCGGACCCGTCGCCTACCTAAGCATCGGGGGAAGTAAGTATGGTTTAGTAATTGTTGATGATTTTTCCCGCTTCACTTGGGTATTCTTTTTGCAGGATAAATCTGAAACCCAAGGGACCCTCAAGCGCTTCCTAAGGAGAGCTCAAAATGAGTTTGAGCTCAAGGTGAAGAAGATAAGGAGCGACAACGGGTCTGAGTTCAAGAATCTTCAAGTGGAGGAGTACCTTGAGGAGGAAGGGATCAAACACGAGTTCTCCGCTCCCTACACACCACAGCAAAATGGTGTGGTAGAGAGGAAGAACAGGACGCTCATAGACATGGCGAGGACAATGCTTGGAGAGTTCAAGACCCCCGAGCGGTTTTGGTCGGAAGCCGTGAACACGGCTTGCCACGCCATCAACCAGGTCTACCTTCACCGCCTCCTCAAGAAGACTTCGTATGAGCTTCTAACCGGTAACAAACCCAATGTTTCGTATTTCCGAGTCTTTGGGAGTAAATGCTACATTCTAGTGAAGAAGGGTAGGAATTCCAAATTTGCTCCCAACGCGGTAGAAGGCTTTTTATTAGGTTATGACTCAAATACAAAGGCGTATAGAGTCTTCAACAAATCATCGGGTTTGGTTGAAGTCTCTAGCGACGTTGTATTTGATGAGACTAATGACTCTCCAAGAGAGCAAGTTGTTGATCTTGATGATGTAGATGAAGAAGACGTTCCAACGGCCGCAATACGCACCATGGCGATTGGAGATGTGCGACCGCAGGAACTCAAGGAGCAAGATCAACCTTCTTCCTCATCAATGGTGCATCCCCCAACTCAAGACGATGAACAGGTTCATCAAGAAGAGGCGTGTGATCAAGGGGGAGCACAAGATGATCATGTGATGGAGGAATAAGCACAACCGGCACCTCCAACCCAAGTTCGAGCGATGATTCAAAGGAATCATCCCGTCGACCAAATTTTGGGTGACATTAGCAAGGGAGTAACTACTCGTTCTAGATTAGTTAATTTTTGTGACCATTACTCCTTTGTTTCTTCTATTGAGCCTTTCAGGGTAGAAGAGGCCCTGCTAGATCCGGACTGGGTGTTGGCCATGCAGGAAGAGCTCAACAACTTCAAGCGTAATAAAGTTTGGACACTGATGCCGCGTCCCAAGCAAAATGTTGTGGGAACCAAGTGGGTGTTCCGCAACAAACAGGACGAGCACGGGGTGGTGACGAGGAACAAGGCTCGACTTGTGGCAAAAGGTTATGCCCAAGTCGCGGGTTTGGACTTTGAGGAGACTTTTGCTCCTGTGGCTAGGCTAGAGTCTATTCGTATTTTGCTAGCATATGCCGCTCACCATTCTTTCAGGTTGTTCCAAATGGATGTGAAGAGCGCTTTCCTCAACGGGCCAATTAAGGAGGAGGTGTACGTGGAGCAACCCCCTGGCTTCGAGGATGAACGATACCCCGACCACGTATGTAAGCTCTCTAAGGCGCTCTATGGACTTAAGCAAGCCCCAAGAGCATGGTATGAATGCCTTAGGGACTTTTTAATTGCTAATGCTTTCAAGGTTGGGAAAGCCGATCCAACTTTATTCACTAAGACTTGTGATAGTGACTTATTTGTGTGCCAAATTTATGTCGATGACATAATATCTGGTTCTACTAATCAAAAGTCTTGTGAAGAGTTTAGCAGGGTGATGACTCAAAAGTTTGAGATGTCGATGATGGGCGAGTTGAACTACTTCCTTGGGTTCCAAGTGAAGCAACTCAAGGACGGCACCTTCATCTCCCAAACAAAGTACAATCAAGACTTGCTAAAGCGGTTTGGGATGAAGGACGCCAAGCCCGCAAAGACTCCGATGGGAACTGACAGACACGTCGACCTCAACAAAGGAGGTAAGTCCGTTGATCAAAAAGCATATCGGTCCATGATAGGTTCTTTGCTTTATTTATATGCTAGTAGACCGAATATTATGCTTAGTGTATGCATGTGTGCTAGATTTCAATCCGATCCAAGGGAGTGTCACTTAGTGGCCGTGAAGCGAATTCTTAGATATTTAGTCGCTACGCCTTGCTTCGGGATCTGGTATCCAAAGGGGTCTACCTTTGACTTAATTGGATATTCAGACTCCGATTATGCTGGATGTAAGGTCGATAGGAAGAGTACATCGGGGATGTGCCAATTCTTAGGAAGGTCCCTAGTGTCATGGAGTTCTAAGAAACAAACTTCTGTTGCCCTATCCACCGCTGAGGCCGAGTACGTTGCCGCAGGACAGTGTTACGCGCAACTACTTTGGATGAGGCAAACCCTCCGGGACTTTGGCTACAATCTGAGCAAAGTCCCACTCCTATGTGACAATGAGAGTGCTATCCGCATAGCGGACAATCCTGTTGAGCACAGCCGCACAAAGCACATTGACATCCGGCATCACTTTTTGAGAGACCACCAGCAAAAAGGGAGATATCGAAGTGTTTTATATTAGCACCGAGAACCAGCTAGCCGATATCTTTACCAAGCCTTTAGATGAGAAGACCTTTTGTAGGCTGCGTAGTGAGCTAAATGTCTTAGATTCGCAGAACTTGGATTGATTTGTAGCATACATGTGTATTATGCTTTGATCATGTTCCCTTATGCATTTTGTTGTTTATTTATGGTACTCAAGTTGTACAAACACTCCCCGGACATCAAGTCCATGTGTGAGTGATGCACATATTTAGGGGGAGATGTGCTACAACTTGACCCTTTGAGACTAACCGTGTGCTTGAGTTTGCTTGATTTAGTCTCAAAGGTGGATTGAAAGGGAAAGGTGGACTTGGACCATGAAAAATCTTCCACTGCACTCCGATGAGAGGGTAACTCACTCCAAGTTCATCCCCATCTTCTTATTGCCTTTGTACTCTTATGTGAAGATTTTGGTGAGGCAATGAGGTTTAGGTGCCAAGATTGATCCCGTTTTGGTGCTTGATACCAAAGGGGGAGAAAAAAAGGCCAAAGCAAGAAATGGATCAGCTACCACTTGAGAATTTTGAAAACAGTAGAATAGAGCTTTTGTTTTGTCAAAATCCTCTTATTGTATCTCTTTGTCAAAAGTTGGTCTCTTGTGGGGAGAATGTTTGATTATGGGAAAAAGGGGGAGTTTTTGAATCTTTGATCAATTTCTCTTGGAATACCTCTCTTTATGTCTCTACAAGTGAATTTGACTTAGAGATAGGAAATTGAGTTTGATTTGCAAAAACAAACCAAGTGGTGGCAAAGTATGATCCAAATATGCCAAAGTTGAATCAAAACAATTTGTGTTCTTATTTGCATTGATATTGCACTTGTTCTAGTTGTTTTGTGTTGTGTTGGCATAAATCACCAAAAAGGGGGAGATTGAAAGGGAAATGTGCCCTTAGGCCATTTCTAAGTATTTTGGTGATTTAGTGTCCAACACAAGTGCTTAAGTGTTAATCTATGCCAAGTGATGGACTAAGTGCAAATCAAGATTAAAGGTATGTTTCTAAACTTAGTACATTGTTTTAAGAGCTAATGTATTGTGTCTAAGTGCTGGAAACAGGAAAAATCTCTTTGGAAAGGAGATAGCTTCTTTCAGCCAAAGTCTGCTCAGTCTGGGTGCACCAGACAGTGTCCGGTGCGCCAGGCTGGCGATTGTCAACTGGCTCCTCTCGGGAGGCGATCAACGGCGTACGGCTATAAATCACCGGACTGTCCGGTGGTGCACCGGACTGTCCGGTGAGCCATTCACAGGCGAAGTCGTCGCTCTCGGGAAGTGATTAACGGTGTACGGCTATAAATCACCGGACTGTCCGGTGGTGCACCGGACTATCCGGTGAGCCAACGGTCGGCCGCGTAATCTGTGCGCGACGCGTGGCCGAGCCAACGGTCAGAAGGGGGCACCGGACTGTCCGGTGTGCACCGGACAGTGTCCGGTGTGCCAACGGCTCTGAATCTGCAACGGTCGGCTTCGCCAAATAAGGAAAGAGATCCGCACCGGACAGTGTCCGGTGGTGCACCGGACTGTCCGGTGCACCAGGCGACAGAAGGCAAAAATTGCCTTCCTGGAATGCTCTCAACGACTCCTAGTTGCCTTAGGGCTATAAAAGGGACCCCTAGGCGCATGGAGGAGAATACCAAGCATTCTCTAAGCATTCTCTAAGCATTCCTAAGCACCAAGACTTCAATTTCGCGCATTCGATTCTTTGAGATAGCAACTAGAGCTCTGTTTGAGTAGAGAACTCTTTGAGTTGTGTTGAGAGCTCGTGTTGTGACTTGTGTGCGTGTGTCGCTCTGATTTTGTGTCTTGTGTGCGTTGTTCATCCCATCCTTACTTCTGTGCTTCTTTGTGAACATCTTTATAAGGGCGAGAGACTCCAAGTTGTGGAGATTCCTCGCAAGCGGGATATAGTAAAGCAAAGCAAAACACCGTGGTATTCAAGTGGGTCTTTGGACCGCTTGAGAGGGGTTGATTGCAACCCTCGTCCGTTAGGACGCCACAACGTGGAGTAGGCAAGCGTTGGACTTGGTCGAACCACGGGATAAACCAATGTGCCATCTCTGTGTTGATCTCTTTGTGGTTATTGTGTTTTGCTGAGACTCCTCTCTAGCCACTTGGCGTTATTGGTGCTAACTCCTAATCAAGTTTTTGTAGCACTAAGTTTCAAGTTTTACAGGATCATCTATTCACCCCCCCCCTAGGTGCTCTCACATGTATCTACCCATATATAACATATGCAAGCGGAAAAAGAAGCCCAGCCGGAGCAACTTCAAACCGAGAGGCACCCGCACCAGGCGTCAGTCCGAGAAGGACAAGAGAATGAGAGTGTCTTCCCAGCCCTGGACCCGCTGAAGCGACACAATACCACCACCAACTCCATAGCATATGCCGACTGCTGCCACGCTACGGGCCTTAGTTGTCCAATACCTCAGACATGGACTCCTCATCGCTAAGATAACCTAATCGTGGCAGACACCACCATGTCCTCCTCGACGACACGCACGGAGAAAGCCAGGAGCATGACCGACTCGCCCCGTACCCGCGTCGATGAGCGTCGATCGGCTCGCGGCTGCGACCGTGGGTGGGGGCAGCAGGTTGGGGAGAAAGAACATGGCGAAGGCCAGAAAGACGAATGGGATGTCCGACGACGACAAAAATGATGGTGCGCGCATGATGTGAAACGTCCTCGTGGACGTGCAATAGCCACTGCGCGAGTCGATGTCAGGGCTGGTGTCAAATGAATACAGGGAGGAGACACCTGCTCCTATGGCCTCTGCTGAGAATGGGGTGGCACGGAGGTGGAGGCATGAGGTGAGAGAGAAAAGAAATAGAATGGCGAACGAGGTGGTGGCAACGGAGGCGAGGACCATCATTATCGTGCGGAGTTATAGATAGTCAAATGGGCCGTGTCTGTTGAGCCGGCCCGAGGCACGACCCATTTAATAGTGTCTGGGCCAACCCGGCATGAGCCTCGTGCGGTGCTTGGGCCGTAGCCTCGGCCCGTAGTGCTGGCTCAGCTCGGCACGATTATTTTTTTTATTTTACAAAAAATTATATATACATATGTAAAATTTATATTCAACATTATAAATATTTGAACATAATGTTCTACTGGTTGAATAGCTTCGTCCAGTGTCTTCCATCCTTCTTCCATCACCTTCTACACTATTTTTTAATATTTTACGTTTAGTTGATTTAAAAGAAATATAGGGATTTTTTTGTAAAAAATGACGGTCGATGATGCTTTACGTATAATAGAGATATATAGGGCTTTCAACGTTGCACTTCATACATACAAACAGCTCACACGGATTCGAATCTTCTGCTACTACCACAAGCGTCGATCCAGTCCCGAATTCCGGATCAACTAGAAAAAAAGCTCCACTGGTGGCAAGGCGCATGATCATCACAGCTCAAAAGCATGTCACGGAACAGTTAGTTGGATCTAAAGCAAAGAATCATGTCCCTTTGCCTCCTCCTGTCAGTTGCTTCCTCTCGTCAGTGCGCGCTCGCGGAGACAGGATGCCGATTGCCAGGTGCGGACGGACACTCTCTCCCTCCTCCCCCAGTCCCGCCCGCGTCTCGTCGTAATCTCTTGTGTTTCTTTTAATACATTAGCAATCTTTAAAGCAACACCGTACCGTAGGCCCCACGCGATTAGATTAGTGCACTAGTATAAATCGATTGAGTTAAAGAAAACCGTTAGTGGAAATCGGTTGACGTAATAAAACCGCTAGTATGAATTATTTTTAGAAATATTAAACGTGCTACACGGTTGTTAGGAATCAAACCGTCGACCTTACCTTCGCGCGTACCCTCTACTGCCACTCCACATATGACATGTTCTATGTTTAGTTATAGCTTTTTGTCCACATATTACAACAAACTAAGTGTAAATTATTTATTTGAGACCGTAAACGAATTCAAATAAAAAAGTTGCCAGCTAAAATTTGAATAACTTTTGAAGTTCTATACCTTTTATTTTAATTTTTTTTTCATCCGAGGTAGTTTGCAAAATTTGAATTTTAAATTTGGCATACTTAAATTCAATTTTTGAGGATTGAAATGAATTCAAATAAAAAATTGTCAACTATAAAGTTTCATATCTTTTAGAGATCTATAACTTTTATTTTGGTGGTTTCATCGTACGAGGTCATTTGAAAAACTCAAAAAATTAATGATAAAAATGATTTCTTGTGGCGGTTTCTTAAGAAAACCGCCGCTAGAAATCGATTTCTGCATACGGTTTCTTAAGAAAATTACCACTAGAAATTATAGATTTTTACATGCGGTTTTTTTAAGGAACCGTCTATAGAAATACGATTTCTAGTGACGGTTTTTTAATAAATCGCCACTAAAAATAACACAGACAGTTAATAACTGAATCCGCAATTAAAAACATTTCGCCCCTAAGGCTTTTTGTACTAGTGGTGATCCCTACTGTACGCCCGTCAAGAAGCAAGCATCGTCGTGGTCACGTCCCGCAGACCCAGAAGCATTTTCTGACAACCTACCGCTTGCACTTTTTCGGACGAGCATTTTCAGATCATAGGTTTATGATGGACACATTGATAGAGATGTAAAGAAATATGATTCTCAAGTTTAGAAAGATCCAGAAGCATAGAACATGTACATGCATATAATAGCATTAGATATGATTACAGTGACCTAGCGTTAGTTTAGCTCTAGTATTAATCTTTCTCTAAACCTATTTCTTCACCTCTCTTTGACTCGATGTCGTCTAGAGACGTTTTGGATTTTTTAGATAATGGAACAAAATCCGGCTTTCGCCTCTTTCGAGGGTAGGGCCAAGGTCAGTCACCAAATAACAACTCCAAGTACTCGCAAAATAAGGCCAAAACATTTAGCCTAAAAGACTTAAACTCTCTCTAACTCCTCACCGATTCAACACTCACTTAAAAAACGAAAATGATCAATACAACGTAATCCTATTAGAAAATCTCCAACCCCGATAAGCAAAAAAGTGCATGGCCATCGTCTCCAGATGTCGACAAGCTCTTCTTAACAGATCCGCTGAATCGTCACTTCTTTGCAGCTGCGCCCAAAGTCTGAGCCAATAAGTTCCTCTGAATAGAACCTGCAAATAAGTAAACATTTGTGCTCTATTAAATACTAAGTCATTTCTACTTATCCAGATAGCCCAACACAATGCTGAGACACCTGTAATAATGAGATTCTTAGTATTTAAATCCACTCCCATCAACCAGTTCCCAAAGAAATGTTTAACAGATCTAGGTCCTGGTAAACCAAAACAGATTGATATCAACCGCCACATAAAGTGAGCAACATGACAGTCAATAAATAAATGTTGATTGGTTTCATCCAAATTACAAAAGCCACACTTACTGCTACCTTGCCAGTTGCGTTTTGCTAAATTATCTTTTGTCAGCACTACTCCTTTTAATAAGTACCACATAAAGATTTTAATCTTAAGTGGCAGTTTAAGTTTCCAGATTTCCTTATGATTAAAAACATTCCCATTATTAATAATACTCATATACATAGATTGAACTGTAAACTGCCCAGAATTAGTTAAACTCCATTTAAAAATGTCCCTATCGACACTCAACTGAACATGTAATATACTCGCCACTAAATTATACCACAAAGTGAGGTTTTGACCGACAAGCGCCCTACGGATTGATACGTTTAAAGGTACTGTAGCCAAAACTGTAGCAACCGTGGCACTTTTATGTCTTACAATATGATAAAGAGACGGGTAACAAATCATAAAGGATTGAGTACCCATCCAAATATCCTGCCAGAACCTTATTTGTTCTCCATTTTTAATAATGAAACTTCCTAGGTTAAGGAAGGTATTCTTTACTTTCATTAACCCCGACCAAAAATGTGAATCACCATGTTTAAGTTTCACATTCGACAACGGATATCTCTTAAGATATTTGTTACGCACCAATTGTTGCCACATCCCATCCTCATTAATAAGCTTAAAAAGCCATTTGCTTAGCAAGCATTTATTTTGAACTTCTATGTTCTGAATTCCTAACCCTCCTTGATCCTTAGGTTGGCATAGGATGTTCCATTTGGCAAGTCTGTACTTCTTCTTATGATTCCCTCCTTGCCAAAAGAACCTAGACCGAAAGCAGTCTATTCTCTCGAGAACCCCTCTAGGTATCTCGAAGAAAGATATCATAAACATAACTAAGCTGGTAAGCACTGAATTTATTAGTACTAATCTGCCTCCAACAGACATAAGCTTCCCTTTCCATCCACTGAGCTTCTTTTCGAATTTTGCCTCTACTATTTTCCAATCACTATTGTTTAACTTCCGATAATGCATTGGTATCCCTAAATATTTAAACGGATAGTCCCCATTTCTGCAACTGAACAACAGTTGATATTGATCCTTAACATCGGAGGCCTGACCAAAGCAGAAAATCTCGCTTTTGTGATAGTTAATTTTTAACCCTGAGACTTGCTCAAAGGCCAGGAGAAGTAATTTCATATTCTTGGCTTTCTCCAAGTCATGCTCCAAAATAGGACAGTATCATCTGCATATTGCAAGATAGATAAACCGTCCTCCACTAAATGAGGCACCAATCCTACAACTTGTTCCTCCTCTTTTGCTCTTCTAATTAGAATACCAAGCATGTCCACCACTATATTAAAGAGAATAGGGGACAACGGATCCCCCTGCCTTAATCCCTTTTTAGTTTGAAAACTAGGTGAGTGCCCGTGCGTTGCTACGGGGGTTAAAAATTAGTACAAAACATAGATACAAAACTACAAACATCTCTATGATACGCAAAATTCTATTTGAGTCAACGTATGCTCGTGTGTTGCAACGGCACACAAATTACTCAATAAAAGAAGGCAGATGGTAACCATCAATGGCTAAACGGAGCCGAAAACACGGAGAAGTGGATCTCATCTAAAACTGAGCATGGCGTTGCATAGAAATGAAGGGTTTAGTCATTCAGAGCATGAAGAACATTTTTGCATAGCTCCTAATATTAGTAGGTTGACAAGAAAGGCGAGGAGGCAAAACTGTGCACATGTTCATCAGTGAAATTGCACATTAGGATTTGAGAAGTCTTTAAAGGAATGCTTTCACCATTAATCTCCGGTCTCAGCTTCTCCTCGCTTCCTTTGTGGAATCACATGGAAGAATGCCGTCTTCCAGTCCCTTGTTTCCACAAACTTCAACATTATCTCAAACACTTGGTTAACTGTAAGAACCTGCATGGTTATCGATACACACGAGATCAGTACTCTTAGTACAGACTACTCCAGAGAATCAGATATTCTAAAGCCAAACGACTTTTTTCATGAATACAAGTAACAAATGAGATAGCAAGATATTCAGACAGTTCAATGGACATAATCTGACAACTTGTGGCAGTACCTTATAACAAGCATAGATATAAATACATTGCGCTCACTTGTCCAGTGTGCATTGAAGTCTGAATATTCAGAAAAGCAGCAAAACGCACAGCAAGACGCCACCACAATATATGGGCATATTGGAACATTTCAAAGGAATATAGTGGGTACAGAAACAAATTTGAAACAGAGGATGATGCCTTCAGACACAAGGTTATTGAAAGGTGAGTTAACATTTTATTTTCATATGAAAGGTCCAAACGGTTATACAGTCACCTGAGAACTTGACATTTTTAGGTAGTTTCCAATAGGAAGCTTTGCAGATTGAATTCCCTGCTCAGCTGACTTCTTTAGTGTTATGCCCTTCCATCTGTTTTGATCCACCAGGCCACCGATGATGTATATTTTCGACATGTCTAGATCATCAAGCACTGTCTCAGATGATGTATATTTTCGTGAGCGCATCTTTCTTAGGCCTCATCTCAAACGTCCAATCGTCCCACCTTAGCGCTGGTAAAAGTTTCTTGATGTAGGTAACGACATCAACTTTGTCTCTGATGATGGCGTAACCATAAGGCCTTAGGATGCGGTCCATCTCGATCAGAAGATCCTCCAGGCTACATCCCTGCTTCTCTATCTCAGAAAACAGGAGCCAGGCGTGAAGGAGGTCGTAGGTGCGCGGGTATGTCGAGAATGATTCACACCTTCAGTTAAACAGGTCATAAATAAGGAAAATTAGCATCAGCCAGCCCTGTGTAACGGGAAGTAAGGTAGACACAGACACACAGGACAATGCACAAGAAATTTCTTCAGTAGTGAAGAGGTTAGAAATGAAAAGAATGGTCTTAAAAACTGGAAAGAAGCAACAGAATGGGGGCACCTATATCAGATATGTTGACAGGCCTCATTTTTTTTGCGAGGACCCATGTTTCTCGGTTTTGTTTAATTATAATAACAATAACAACACAGGTAATCTTATAATGGGCAGAAGTATTGGCCTCAAGGCTCAAACACTACATCCATATTCCAAAATATGACAGCCAAACTACATCAATTTCTGAAAACCATGTTTACACGCGGTTGCATCTTAGAAATCAAACAAGATAATATCACCCCCTTCCACACGAGTTAAGAATTTTATATGGACAACCATGAGAAAACAATTTGTGAATTTATTTATGGATAATTAATTGCAGACTATAGTCACAATGAAACTCTTATCTGTATAGCACAAGACAAAACAAATGTAATAGTTCTAATTTCTAGGGATGCAAATTCCACCTTGAAACAGTAAAAAAATAGATGGGAAGTATGTCAAAAAAAACCTTACCAGTCATGGGTAGTCCCCATTAAACCACGATCATATATAATTTTCAGCTTTCCAGATTCCGTGAAAGGAACTATATTCATACCCAGACATTCTTTTTCTTCAGAGATGCTGCAAATCCACCAAGGTTAGCACTCATATCCATAACGTTTTGAAAGGAATCCTTTTGTATCTCGAACTTCAAGTGCTTCCAGTACTGAATTATTCTAGAATGCCAAATCTCCTGCAAACAATATTTCAAGGTCAAATAGATCGCCACCAGGAAGTTATGTTTGCCCATATTGCAAAACGCTGATGTTTCATACTAAATTACTAACTCACATTGTCCTCTGAAAAATTGTTCGAACTGATTCCAAGCTCTTCCAGGCGCGTATGAATCCAAATGTGTATGAAATAAGGAAGTTATCTTGGATTGAAACAATGATTCTGGTTGGAATCTGAGTTATCCTAACATCACTATCGGTTGTATTGACAAACTGACATGCAAAGCCACCTGATCTGTAGGTATCGAACTATCGATTCTTAGGTCCTCATTTCGCAGTGGACATCAACCTGCATTTTCAGAAGAAATAATTTTCTAGCTATTATAGTCATGCCATAACTTGTCCAGACAAACAGACTTGAGAAGAACATGCCCAAAAAACTATATCAAATTGCAACCCCATCAGTTTGCGGAAGAACAACAAATGATACAGCACCAGCGTTCACATCATCTAGATTCTCAGTCACTGGCACTCACTGCCATGGGTAGACAGGTCAAACTATAAATAGTCCAAGTAGGTTAATATGCTCGACACCTTAAGTGGGTCCGCTATTGTACCTAAACTCTATGAATGTCAATCTCAAATTAGTAAAACTACCACTCATAGACGTCGATATTTTATCACGTAAATAAATGTCCGAAGAAAACAATCACTGAGACATTATTAGATGCCATAACTTTATATGATTTCCGTAGCAACTCACGGGCACTCAACAAGTATTTCTGAAAAAAAAACTATCATGTTTATGAAAAAAACTGACCAAGAAAATGTGTCCCTCATACTGCCTGCATACTTTTAGTGTTTTCCTTTACTTTTGAGTTGTGAAACAAAAATGATGGCATGCCTGAGGTGTTAAATGATGGCATGCCTGAGGCTCTTCACTGTCTTTATCACTCTCGTCTTTAGAAGATTCATCCTCAGATCCAATGTTTTCTGATACTTTTGGAGCCTGATAAAGCATCTAGTTAATAGTGGTTAATATTAATAATACATTGCCTACATCCAAGAATTTGTATGTACCTTTTTTTCTTCAACTTTTTTTGGCTCATCATCCGAACTTTCCTCACTACTGTCATCTTCATCCTCACTGTTGCTTTCTTTTTTTGCAGCTGAAAGTGCTTCCTATTAACAGAAGAAATACAATGTGAACAATGGAACATTCTGAGAAAAATAATGAAAATGTGCAAAGAAAAATAAACAAGTTAGAGTATTTGCAACACCTTCTGCTTCTTTTGAAAAGGTTCTTCATCATCAACCGTTACTGAGTCATCACTTGGTTCATCTTCCATTTTTGAAGCAGCTCTCTTGGCAGGCTGAGTTTTACTTGCATCCTAAGGAGTTCAGAAATAAGGTGAACAAAATGACAAAACACATAATATCATCCTTAGAAGTTCTAGCTGGAGCTTTTATATTGGGGGCTTTTCTGAATTGCAGGCAGAATGCTGTGATTAGGCTGAAGATGTAGCACCTCCAGGAAATCACGTAGTTAATCCTGCTGCATGTTTGATTGATGTTCAATTGCCAGGGCAAGATCCAGCTTGAATCTATGTCATTGAAATAAAATAAAATAAAATAAAATAAAATAAAAGAGGAGAAAGAAGATGAGGCCACTCAGCAAAACCACCAGTGGATTCTTCATGTTTGGGCTGGAATTTCTTTCGCCCACCATCAACAATAAAAGGTCTGAGACCACAAGTAGATCCAGTAGTTGATAACCCATCAACAACACAAAATACAAAGTACAGTAGAAAGCATATATGGTAGTTTGTGATCAGAAAAAGACTTGAATCCTCGTCTACGCTCTTGTCTGCTCACGGCCAACATCGGAAACAAAACAACAGCAAAGGCTTTGCGCGCGACCTTCACACTTAGTCACGACGGCCTGCATCATGTGTGTTTTCATCCTATCCTTCTAGCAGGATCCTCAATTACTCATCCTTGCTGGGCTGGTAAAGTGGTAAGGATTAATAGTCAGTCAAGTGTTAATAGACAACGTAATAGTCAGTCAAGTGTTACTGAATACGATAACACAATAATAAATAGTATACAGTACTCAAAGAATCGCTAAATGTGCGACGAAATTTCTAGAGTAGAAATAAATCCCAGTCAAACTGATTGAGGGCCTCTCTAAACAGGTTTCAAGTTCATGAAATTCTAGAACAGAAAAACACAGTGAAACTGATGGAATGCATGCCTCTCTAAACATGCATGTTTCAGTTCATGAATTTAGAACAGAAAAACACAGTGAAACTGATGAACATTTAAGCAACCCAAAGGTGAACAAAAAAATCCTCTAGAACCTCGTCCTAGATCTGGATTAATCGTACCTGAGCATTATCATCCTTAGGAGCTGGAGCCAAATCCAATCCAACCTTTGGGGCGCTGAAACTGAAGCAGAACGAAGGCTCACGGCTCACCCAATGTCGATGACGCGGAAGGTGGGGTCCATGACCGTGGCGTCGATGGCGAGGTGGTACGGGCGGTTGCGGGAGGCATCGTTGAGCATGTCGAGGTAGGAGGTGGCGGCAAGGAGCTACTTGTGGTAGGTCGGCACCGACATAGGCGCCTCCGCTTCAGTTTCCACCTCGTCGATGACGAGCCAGTCGGAGTCACCGATGAGTGGATTGAGGCGAAGCTGGAAGGCAAGCCCGATGCGCCGGGAGGAGGAGAAGAGATAGAGGAACTTCACGCCAGAGGCGGCCGAGAGCGAGAGCTGCACGACGGCCGAAAAGAGCGTCCGCGAGGCACGGAAGGCAAGGAGGAAGTGATGGAAGGGCGGCACGATATGCGGAGTGCGGATGGCGGGCGCAACTCCTGTGGATCGCGGGCGAGACGTGGGAGCGAGGATGGAAGGAGGGCGCAGTCGACGGCGCCGCCGCCGTGGGGAGGATGTTTGGCGCATCATTGGTGACAGAGGCAGGGGCATGTAAGATGCGGGTGGGGCGCGGCAGGATGGACAGTACCCGTCGCCGACGGAGATGCCTGGGAGGATGGAGCACCTCCGTTGTTGCGATGTCCACAAATCAGACCCTTTAAATGGAGGGCGGCCGCGGTAGTCTTGCCATAGCGAGCGAAGCAGGGGTGGAGGGAGGCCGCGGTAGTCTTGCCATAGCGAGCGAAGCGGGGGTGCACGGAGGGATTGGGGACAGGGTGCGTAGGCACGGCGTGAAGGCGAGAATGGAGGCGGCGCGGGGCGACTTGGCTGGCATCTCGGCGGGGATGATGGGAGCGGGGCACGATGAGTCAGGGTGGACGCCCTCCTTGGAGCCTTATAGGATAGTAGAGATTTGCCCCAATTCGATCGTTTACCTTAATGCTGACATGGCCTCCTGTCATAAGAGAATTAATCCATGAACACCAAGTACTGGAGAAACCTTTCATACGAAAGGTCTGCTGCACAAAGTTCCATTTAACATTGTCATATGCCTTTTCAAAATCAATTTTAAAATATTACCCACTCTTTTTCCTTCTATGAAGTTCGTGAATCATCTCATGCAAAACTACCACCCCTTCCATAATGTTTCTGCCAGGGATAAAAGTTGTTTGGGTCGGAGAAATTACTTTCGAAGCAACCGAAGAGAGCCTATTTGTCATCACCTTTGTAAAGATTTTAAAAACTTACATTAAGTAAACAGATAGGTCTATATTGCTGAATCGTCTCCCCGCCTCCCTACATTTCGGTAAAAGTATGATCGTGCCAAAATTCAGACTATAAAGAGGTAGGTCGCCTCTATGGAAGTCCTGGAAGATAGCAACTAGATCATCTTTTACTGTAGACCAAAACACTTGGTAAAACTCCGCAGGGAATCCATCCGGACCAGGAGCTTTATTATGCTCCATCTGGAATAGAGCCTTACGAATTTCGTCCTCAGTAAAAGGTGAAATCAAAAGATCATTTTCTACTTCCGAGACCTGAGGTATGTCTTGTCTATGGCTCTCATCTAGACCCACATCTGTTTCCTCCGGTGGACCGAACAACCTTTTGTAATAGGACGTTATATGCTTCCTCAAAGCTTCTTCCCCATGTATGACTGAGAGCACCTAGAGGGGGGGGGTGAATAGGTGATCCTGTAACACTTCAAAAACTTAAGCCATAAAACTTGGTTACTTGTTAGCACAGTAATATGCCAAGTGGCTAGAGAAGGATCTCAACACAATAACCAAGAGATATCAATCACAGAGATGGCACAGTGGTTATCCCGTGGTTCGGCCCAAGACCAATGCTTGCCTACTCCACGTTGTGGCGTCCCAACGGACGAGGGTTGCAATCAACCCCTCTCAAGCGGTCCAAAGACCAACTTGAATACCATGGTGTTGCTTTGCTTCTCTTAATCCGTTTGCGAGGAATCTCCACAGCTTGGAGCCTCTCGCCCTTACACAAGATGTTCACGAAGAATCACAGAGCAAGGGAGGGATTAGCAATTCACACACGACACAAAGATCACAGCGAATACGCACACGCAAAACCTAGATTTCAGCTCAGAGACTAGCACACTAGAACGGAGCTCAAATCACTAGAATGTCGAACAAGTGCGTAAGAATGAAGTGTGAGTGATCAATGATGCTCAAAGGATGCTTGGTTTTCTCCTCCATGCGCCTAGGGGTCCCTTTTATAGCCCCAGGCAGCTAGGAGCCGTTGAGCACAAGTTTGGAAAGCCATTCTTGCCTTCTGTCATCGGGGCACCGGACAGTCCGGTGCACACCGGACACTGTCCGGTGCCCGATTTCCTTCCTTAAATAGCGAAACCGACCGTTGGCAGCCTGAGAGCCGTTGGCGCACCGGACATGTCCGGTGCACACCGGACAGTCCGGTGCCGTCTTCTAGCCGTTGGCTCGGCCACGTGTCCCCGCAGATTGCGCGGCCGACCATTGGCCCGGCTGACCGTTGGCTCACCGGACAGTCCGGTGCACACCGGACAGTCCGGTGAATTTTAGCCGTACGTCGGCCGGTGAATTCCCCGAGAGCAGCCACTTTGCTCGAGCCAGCCTGGCGCACCGGACACTGTCCGGTGCACCACCGGACAGTCCGGTGCTTGGCAGACTCAGCAGATTCTTGGCTGCTCGAGCCAAGACATTTCCAATTGGATTTTTCCTGTTTTCAGCACTTAGACACAATACATTAGTCCATAAAACAATGTACTAAGTCTGAGAAACATACCTTAATTCTTGATTTGTACTTTGTCCACCTTTTTACACTTAGGCACTTGCGTTGGACACTAAATCACCAAAATACTTAGAAATGGCCCAAGGGCACATTTCCCTTTCAATCTCCCCCTTTTTGGTGATTTATGCCAACACAACATAAAGCAAGTAGAACAAGTACAAAAATCAAATCAAATAAGAACTCAAAATTGTTTTGATTCAATTTTGACATATATGGATCACTCTATGCCACCACTTGGTTTGTTTTTGCAAATCAAACTCAAATTTCTATCTCTAAGTCAAACACACATGTTAAGACATAAAGAGAGTCATTCTAAGAGAAATTGATTTAAGATTTCAAAAAACTCCCCCTTTTTCCCATAATCAATACTTCTCCCCACAAGAAGCCAACTTTTGACAAGAGAGACAACAAAAGAGTTTTGACAAACCAAAGCTCTATTCTACTATTTCAAAATCTCTTCTACTATTTTCAAAATCTCTCAAGTGGTAGCTGATCCATTTATCGCTTTAAGCCTTTATTTTCTCCCCCTTTGGCATCAAAGCACCAAACGGGATCAATCTTGGCCCTTTACACCCATTGCCTCACCAAAATTTTCAAATAAGAACACAAAGGCAATAAGAGTATGAAGATGAACTTGGAAAAGTTACTCTTTTCACCGGAGTGCAGTGGAAGTCTTGCATGGTCCAAGTCCACCTTTTCCCTTTCAATTTTCCTTGGAGACTAAAACAACGAAACTCAAGTACATGGTTAGTCTCAAAGGGTCAAGTTGTAGCACAGCTCCCCTAAATATGTGCATTACTTGCAAACAGGACTTGTGAGGTCCAGGGAGTGTTTGTACAACTTGAGCACCACAATAAGCAACAAAATGCAGAATGAACATGATCAAAGGCATAAACACATGTATGCTATATTTTAATCCAAGTTCCGCGAATCTAAGATATTGAGCTCACTACGCAGCCTGCAAAAGGGTCATCTCATCTAGAGGCTTGGTAAAGATATCGGCTAGCTGGTTCTCGGTGCTAACATGAAACACTTCGATATCTCCCTTTTGCTGGTGGTCTCTCAAAAAGTGATGCCGGATGTCAATGTGCTTTGTGCGGATGTGCTCAACAGGATTTTCCGCTATTCGGATAGCACTCTCATTGTCACATAGGAGTGGGACTTTGCTCAGATTGTAGCCAAAGTCCCTGAGGGTTTGCCTCATCCAAAGTAGTTGCGCACAACACTGTCCTGCGGCAACGTACTCGGCCTCAGCGGTGGACAGGGCAACGGAGGTTTGTTTCTTAGAGTTCCATGACACCAAGGACCTTCCTAAGAATTGGCACGTCCCCGATGTACTCTTCCTATCGACCTTACATCCAGCATAGTCGGAATCTGAGTACCCAATCAAGTCAAAGTTAGACCCCTTTGGATACCAGATCCCGAAGCAAGGCGTAGCGACTAAATATCAAAGAATTCGCTTCACAGCCACTAAGTGACACTCCTTCGGATCGGATTGAAATCTAGCACACATGCATACGCTAAGCATAATATCCGGTCTACTAGCACATAAATAAAGCAAAGAACCTATCATGGACCGGTATGCTTTTTGATCAACGGACTTACCTCCTTTGTTGAGGTCGGTGTGTCCGTCGGTTCCCATTGGCGTCTTTGCGGGCTTGGCGTCCTTCATCCCAAACCTCTTTAGCAAATCTTGTGTGTACTTCGTTTGGGAGATGAAGGTGCCGTCCTTGAGTTGCTTCACTTGGAACCCAAGGAAGTAGGTCAACTCGCCCATCATCGACATCTCGAATTTCTTCGTCATCACCCTGCTAAACTCTTCACAAGACTTTTGGTTAGTAGAACCAAATATTGTGTCGTCGACATAAATTTGGCACACAAAAAGATCACCATCGCAAGTCTTAGTAAAAAGAGTTGGATCGGCTTTCCCAACCTTGAAAGCATTAGCAATTAAAAAGTCTCTAAGGCATTCATACCATGCTCTTGGGGCTTGCTTAAGTCCATAGAGCGCCTTAGAGAGCTTACACACGTGGTCGGGGTACCGTTCATCCTCGAAGCCAGGGGGCTACTCCACGTACACCTCCTCTTTGATCGGCCCGTTGAGGAAAGCGCTCTTCACATCCATTTGGTACAACCTGAAAGAATGGTGAGCGGCATATGCTAGCAAGATACGAATTGATTCTAGCCTAGCCACAGGAGCAAAAGTCTCCTCAAAGTCCCAAACCTGCGACTTGGGCATAACCTTTGCCACAAGTCGAGCCTTGTTCCTCGTCACCACCCCGTGCTCGTCCTGTTTGTTGCGGAACACCCACTTGGTTCCCACAATATTTTGCTCGGGACGAGGCACCAGTGTCCAAACTTCGTTGCGCTTGAAGTTGTTGAGTTCCTCCTGCATGGCCAACACCCAGTCCGGATCTAGCAAGGCTTCTTCTACCCTGAAAGGCTCAATAGAGGAGACAAAAGAGTAATGCTCACAAAAATTAACTAATCTTGAGCGAGTAGTTTACTCCCTTGCTAATATCACCCAATATCTGGTCGACGGGATGATCCCTTTGAATTGTCGCTCGAACTTGGGTTGGAGGTGCCTGAGGTGCTTCTTCCTCTTGAACATCCTGTGCTCCCCCTTGATCATGTGCCTCCACTTGAGGTACCTGTTCGTCATCTTGGGTTGGGGGATGCACCATAGTTGAGGAAGATGGCTGATCTTGCTCCAAATGTTCCTGAGGCCGTACATCTCCAATCGCCATGGTGCGTATCGCGGCCGTTGGAACGTCTTCTTCATCCTGTTGATGGCGTGGCAAGCCATGTTCACGGCTTCCGACCAAAAGCACTCGGGGGTCTTGAATTCTCCAAGCATAGTCCTCGCCATATCTATGAGCGTCCTGTTCTTCCTCTCTACCACACCATTTTGCTGAGGTGTGTAGGGAGCGGAGAACTCGTGCTTGATCCCTTCCTCCTCAAGAAACTCCTCCACTTGAAGGTTCTTGAATTCGGACCCGTTGTCGCTCCTTATCTTCTTCACCTTGAGCTCAAACTCATTTTGAGCTCTCCTTAGGAAACGCTTGAGGGTCCCTTGGGTTTCAGACTTATCCTGCAAAAAGAACACCCAAGTGAAGCGGGAAAAGTCATCAACGATAACTAGACCATACTTACTTTCTCCTATGCTCAGATAGGCGACGGGTCCGAAGAGGTCCATATGTAGCAGCTCCAGGGGTCTTGATGTTGTCATCACATTTTTGGTGTGATGAGAGCCTCCCACTTGTTTCCCTGCTTGACAAGCTGCACAAGGTCTATCTTTTTCGAAATGAACATTGGTTAGACCTATCACGTGTTCTCCCTTTAGAAGCTTGTGGAGGTTCTTCATCCCCACATGTGCTAAGCGGCGATGCCACAGCCAGCCCATGCAAGTCTTAGCCATTAAGCATGCATCTAGACCGGCCTCTTCTTTGCAAAATCAACTAAGTAAAGCTTGCCGTCTAGTACACCCTTAAAAGCTAGTGAACCATCACATCTTCTAAAGACAGACACATCTACATTTGTAAACAAACAGTTATATCCCATATTGCATAATTGACTGACAGATAGCAAATTATATCCAAGAGACTCTACTAAAAACACATTAGAGATAGAGTGCTCATTTGAGATTGCAATTTTACCTAACCCTTTTACCTTGCCTTGATTCCCATCACCGAAAATTATTGAATCTTGGGAATCTTTATTCTTGACGTAGGAGGTGAACATCTTCTTCTCCCCCGTCATATGGTTTGTGCATCCGCTGTCAATAATCCAGCTTGAACCCCCCGGATGCATAAACCTGCAAGGCAAATTTAGGGTTGGGTCTTAGGTACCCAACTCATGTTGGGTCCTGCAAGGTTAGCACAAATATCCTTAGGGACCCAAATGCAAGTTTTGTCTCCCTTGCATCTTGCCCCTAATTTTCTAGCAACTATCTTCCTATCCTTTCTACAAATAGCAAAAGAAGCATTTAAAGCATGGTATATTGTAGAAGGTTCATTAACTTTCCTAGGAACATTAACGACATTTCTCCTAGGTATATTATGAATAACATTTCTCCTACCAACATTCCTATCATGCACATAAGAAGAACTAGAAGCAACCATGGCATGAGAATCAAAGGCATTATATACATTACAACTCCTATAAGCATTTCTAGGTTGTCTTCTATCATAGTACATAAAGGCATGGTCCTTTTGCACACTACTAGCCATAGGGGCACTTCCCTTTCTCCTTGGCGGAGATGGGAGCCTTATGGCTTGTCAAGTTCTTGGCTTCCCTCTTGTAGCCAAGTCCATCCTTAATTGAGGGGTGTCTACCAATCGTGTAGGCATCCCTTGCAAATTTTAGCTTGTCAAATTCATTCTTACTAGTCTTAAGTTGGGCATTAAGACTAGCTAATTCATCATTTAATTTGGAAATTGAAACTAAATGATCACTACAAGCATTAATGTCAAAATCTTTACACCTATTACAAAGTTTCAACAATTTCTACACAAGAATTAGATTTACTAGCTACTTCTAGTTTAGCATTTAAATCATCATTAAAACTTTTTAACTTAGCAATAGTTTCATGACAAGAAGATAATTCACTAGAGAGCATTTCATTCCTCTTAATTTCTAGAGCAAGAGATTTCTGTGCTTCTACAAATTTGTCATGTTCTTCATACAACAAATCTTCTTGTTTTTCTAAAAGCATATTCTTGTCATTCAAGGCATCAATTAATTCATTAATTTTGTCTACCTTGGTTCTATCTAATCCCTTGAATAAGCATGAGTAATCTATCTCATCATCATCACTAGACCTCGTCTTCACTCGAAGAAGCATAAGTACTAGTATGAGTGCTTACTTTCTTCTCTCTTGCCATGAGGCAAGTGTGACGCTCGTTGGGGAAGAGGGATGACTTGTTGAAGGCGGTGGCGGCGAGTCCTTCATTGTCAGAGTCGGAGGAGGAACAATCCGAATCCCACTCCCTTTCCGATATGTGCCTCGCCCTTGGCCTTCTTGTAATGCTTCTTTTTCTCCCTCTTGTTCCCTTGGTCCTGATCACTATCATTGTCGGGACAGTTAGCAATAAAATGACCAAGCTTACCGCATTTGAAGCATGAGCGCTTCCCCTTGGCTTTGGTCTTGCTTGGCTGCCCCTTGCGACCCTTTAAGCGCCGTCTTGAAAGCGCTTAATGATGAGGGCCATCTCCTCATCATTTAGTCCGGCGCCTCAACTTGTGCCACCTTGCTTGGTAGCGCCTCCATTGCTCCTTGTTGCCTTGAGAGCAATGGGTTGAGGCTCATGACTAGGACCGTTCAACGCGTCGTCCACGTATCTTGCCTCCTTGATCATCATTCGCCCGCTTACGAACTTCCCAAGAACTTCTTCGGGCGACATCTTGGTGTACCTGGGATTTTCACGTATATTGTTCACCAAATGAGGATCAAGAACGGTAAATGACCTTAGCATTAGGCGGACGACGTCGTGGTCCGTCCATCGCGTGCTCCCGTAGCTCCTTATTTTGTTGATAAGGGTCTTGAGCCGGTTGTATGTTTGTGTCGGCTCCTCGCCCCTTATCATCGCGAATCGTCCAAGCTCGCCCTCCACCAACTCCATTTTGGTGAGCAAGGTGACGTCGTTTCCCTCATGAGAGATCTTGAGGGTGTCCCAGATCTGCTTGGCATTGTCCAAGCCGCTCACCTTGTGATACTCGTCCCTGCACAAAGAGGCTAGCAACACAGTAGTAGCTTGTGCATTTTTATGAATCTGTTCATTAATAAACACAGGGCTATCCGAGCTATCAAATTTCATTCCACTTTCCACAATCTCCCAAATGCTTGGATGGAGAGAAAATAGGTGAGTACATTTTGTGGCTCCAAAATCCGTAATCCTCTCCATCAAAGTGAGGGGGCTTGCCAAGTGGAATGGGGAGCAATTGAGCATTTGAACTATGCGGGATGCGCGAATAATCGAAGAAAAGTTTGAGTTAACCGTCTTTCGTCTATCGTAGTCGTCGTCGTCCTTTTGGGAGGAGGAAGATTCGTCGCTGTCGTAGTAGACAATTTCCTTGATGCGCCTTGTCTTCTTCTTCCTCCCGTCTTTTCTTTTGTGGCCCGAGCCTGAGTCGGTGGGCCTGTCATCATTGGGCTCGTTGACGAAGGACTCCTTCTCCTTGTCGTTGATCACCATCCCCTTGCCTTTAGGATCCATCTCTTCAGGCGGTTAGTCCCTTTCTTGAAGAGAACGGCTTTGATACCAATTGAGAGCACCTAGAGGGGGGGTGAATAGGTGATCCTGTAACACTTCAAAAATTTAAGCCACAAAACTTGGTTACTTGTTAGCACAGTAATATGCCAAGTGGCTAGAGAAGGATCTCAACACAATAACCCAGAGATATCAATCATAGAGATGGCACAGTGGTTATCCCGTGGTTCGGCCCAAGACCAACGCTTGCCTACTCCACGTTGTGGCGTCCCAACGGACGAGGGTTGCAATCAACCCCTCTCAAGCGGTCCAAAGACCAACTTGAATACCACGGTGTTGCTTTGCTTCTCTTAATCCCGTTTGCGAGGAATCTCCACAGCTTGGAGCCTCTCGCCCTTACACAAGATGTTCACGAAGAATCACAGAGCAAGGGAGGGATTAGCAATTCACACACGACACAAAGATCACAGCGAATACGCACACGCAAAACCCAGATTTGAGCTCAAGAGACTAGCACACTAGAACGGAGCTCAAATCACTAGAATGTCGAACAAGTGCGCAAGAATGAAGTGTGAGTGATCAATGATGCTCAAAGGATGCTTGGTTTTCTCCTCCATGCGCCTAGGGGTCCCTTTTATAGCCCCAAGGCAGCTAGGAGCCGTTGAGCACAAGTTTGGAAAGCCATTCTTGCCTTCTGTCATCGGGGGCACCGGACAGTCCGGTGCACACCGGACACTGTCCGGTGCCCGATTTCCTTCCTTAAATAGCGAAGCCGACCGTTGGCAGCCTGAGAGCCGTTGGCGCACCGGACATGTCCGGTGCACACCGGACAGTCCGGTGCCGTCTTCTAGCCGTTGGCTCGGCCACGTGTCCCGCGCAGATTGCGCGGCCGACCGTTGGCCCGGCTGACCGTTGGCTCACCGGACAGTCCGGTGCACACCGGACAGTCCGGTGAATTTTAGCCGTACGTCGCCGGTGAATTCCCGAGAGCAGCCACTTTGCTCGAGCCAGCCTGGCGCACCGGACACTGTCCGGTGCACCACCGGACAGTCCGGTGCTTGCAGACTCAGCAGATTCTTGGCTGCTCAAGCCAAGACATTTCCAATTGGATTTTTCCTGTTTTCAGCACTTAGACACAATACATTAGTCCATAAAACAATGTA